>RPFO01000436.1:1003626-1231126 GCA_009746045.1 Mesostigma viride | reverse complement strand
GGTTGGTTGGTTGGTTGGTTGGTTGGTTGGTTGGTTGGTTGGTTGGTTGGTTGGTTGGTTGGTTGGTTGGTTGGTGGGTTGGTTGGTTGGTGGGTTGGTCGGTCGGTGGGTTGGTTGGTTGGTTGGTTGGTTGGTTGGTTGGTTGGTTGGTTGGTTGGTTGGTTGGTTGGTTGGTTGGTTGGTTGGTTGGTTGGTTGGTTGGTTGGTTGGTTGGTTGGTTGGTTGGTTGGTTGGTTGGTTGGTTGGTTGGTTGGTGGGTGGGTGGGTGGGTGGGTGGGTTGGTTGGTTGGTTGGTCGGTCGGTCGGTCGGTCGATCGGTTGGTTGGTTGGTTGGTTGGGTGGGTGGGTGGTTGGGGACGACAGCGAGCAAGGGGGATCGGCTGCCAACAGGGTGGCGTTTGAGGGGCTCAGGTGCGACGACGCCACCAAAACTCGCGTGCTGGCAGAATAGGACCGGACGGTCAACGCAGCAAGTGAGGGAGGTGAGCGTATTCAGAGAGGAGGGTCGCATGCCACAGGTAGGGTTAGGACAGGAGGTCCGGCCTATTCGAGATGGGTGGTTGGCACACATAGGGATCGGCGAGCCAGCGCCCACATCGCAGCCTATGCACAGCATGCACATGACACACACATCATGTCACAGACACGGGTGCGCGCGGAGCAGGCTGCGGCGTTGCTCTATGCCACCCATCCACCCATCCACTGCAGACGTCGGGGGTCCACATGTGGGGAGAGAAGGCTCACAATCGGATGAGCAACAGGGTTAATAAGCGGCGGGCCAGGAAGCAAGTTGTCTGGATCACTCACTGTAACCAAGCACTACACCAGAGCACAAGCCGCACCACGCACCAGCAGCTTGTGGCAGAGGAAGAGCGGCTGGCCGGGGCACAAAATCCGACATGCTAGTGGAGGCAGCACCGCCAGCAAATGGCGCTCAAAGGCATTGCCGCTCGCGCCATCATGGGCGGCAGCAGCTGACACCCCCCGGGCGCCGCCTGCTTCCATCGCACAGCCGCGGCCCAAGTGACGGTGCTGAGACCATGCACACGACGAGGGGACCGAGGCGCACGGCGAGGGCTCGGCATGGCACGGCCCTGCTGCATACGGCCCCTCCTGCCTCCCCTCCTGCCTCCCCTCCTGCCTCCCCTCCTGCCTCCCCTCATCCGACAGCTTCATCAGTGCCACCAGCAGCCGCAGCCACGCAAATGCCAGCACAGATGCCTGCTTGCTCCCGTCACCCACCAACCCACACGCGTGCGCGCGCCACTTGTCACCACCACAGCTCACGCCCCCCAATTGGCCGCCCTTGCTCCGTGCCCCCTGCGGCGATGCCGATGCCGCGGACCCTGCACCAATGGCTCCTCGGCTGGCGGCCAGGGCCTCCGCGGCGCATGCTATGCCGCCACCCGTACAGCCGCAGCGCCGCTCCTGCCAGCCAGCCACTCTGGCGAGAGCAGCCACGTGGCCCTGGGACGCCAGCACACTATGCACATATGCCCCCACCCGCGCACGCCACCGTTGCTGCGTCTTTGCCCTACGGTTGCCACCCTGCCCCACGCAGCAGCACCAATCTGCCCGAAGCGCGCTGGTCCCCCCCCCCGGCCCCCCACGAGGGTGGCGGGTGCCGCCGGGGGCGCACCCTTGTGGTGGCGACCCCCCCTCTTGGCCCCTTTCAGGGCCAAGCTCTACAGACGCAGCGTGTACGTGACCGCCAACGGCGGGCGCGCCACCATCCACGGCGGGCGCGCCATTGCGGCTCCGCATGCTACACACATCTGGGGCTCCCTGCTCCCTGGCGCAACACCTTGGGTAGCCCCCCTCATGGTCGCACCCACCACCACCCTCCCACGTCGCAGCCTGCCTGTCCTCACCCACCATTCTGGTGGACAAGCGAGCGGCTGCTGGTGGGCTGCCATCGTCGCTGACACCTTCACTGCAACCGCCGCCATCATCCTTGTCGCTGCTCCCCCCAGTGCACGCTCCATCCTCCTCGCCCCCCCTCTCCCCCCCGCCATCCTCGCCCCCCCCGCCCTCATTGCGGCCGCCCTCGTCCCCATGGGGCCCCCCCTTGACCACCTGCGTAAGAACGTGCAGCGCATACAACCCCCCAAGGCGCGGCCCCCCCTGCTCTCCCTCGTCGCCAGCGCGGGCATCGCCCTTTTGGCCCCAGCACACACCTGATTGCTGCCCACCTGGAGCTGGACCTGCAGGTGTCAGCAGCGACGCGTACCCTCGCGCACCCCCGGTCGGCGCGGTGTGAGTGCTCAGCCCCGCCAGCGCCAGCGCCAGCAAGGCGTCCACCAAGCAGGCCAGCGTGCCAGCAAGGCAAACGTACTGGGGGTCGCCACCTGGCGGGGCATCACGGTTGGGGTTGGCATTGGACGCTCCCAGCTGCCTTGCGGTGGGGGGCGCGGGAGCTTCAGTGGCGGTGAGGGGCGCCAGCCTCCCCCTTGAGGATGCATCTGTCGACTCGTGCCCCCCTGGCAGGGCCCCTAGAGCACACGGCTTGCTAGCCCCCAGGGCAGGCGTGTTGGTGGCGCCATGTGAGCGGGTGTTGACGGTGCCGGGTGCCAGCGGATGAGGCGAACCGTGCCCTGCATGCAGCGCCTCTGGCCCAACGTCCCTGGCAGAGGCTGGACGCCTTGGCGCGCCGAGCTCCCTACACGCGCGCTTGGTAGTGTGCCCCCTGGCGCGCGCAGTGGCCAGCTCCGCCCTCAGGGGTACTGACAGGGTGCCGTCGGTGGCCAGCGCAGAAGCAGGGCTGGGGCGTGGCATGACAAGCGCTCCCGTGGGTGTGGCAGAAGAAAGGTTTAGGTTTCCCGACATGACACACAGAACAGCCGCGGCTAGTGCTTTGCTGGCCGCAAAGCACACCAGCTGACAGCCCGAGGACAGCAGGGAGACGAGCTCCACCCAACGCGACGCGGCCAATCGATGGCAGAGAGTCAAGGCAAGGGGCAGCAGCAGGCAGGCGCTGCATGTGCTGCTACTTGCCGCCGGCATTGCGGGCCCTTGCACGCGCTCGCATCCACGCGCAGCAACAACAGCCTCCGCCCCCTGCGTGTGGCCCTCATTTCGCCGCCATGCTGCGGCAGCTTCCCTGCCAGCTTGGTACCCTTGTTCACCTGCCAGGGATGCGCTGCGGCGCCTCTTCTGCCTCTCCTGGCCGCCCTGTGTGTTGTCGACAGCGACACGCTTGCACGCCGATGACAGGGAGCCGCCTGCCTTGCGGCGATGAGCTGTCGCCGCAGAGCACAGCCTGTCGATGAGGCTTAGCCGAAGTAGCTGCCAGTCTTGCTGCTGCAGGGTGGACCAGCGGGACATGTCGGGTGCGTGTAGCAACGTGCGGGCCATCCCCACGGCTTCTGGCCATGGATTCCCTGCACATTGGTTCCCTGCCAGCAAGCACACCAAATTGGAGCCGAATGGCAAGTTTAAAACGAGAAAAGAGGGCATTAAAAAACCCACACGGCAGGGCCACAAAAGTAAAAGAGAACGTGGTGCCATGGTGAATCTATGACCTTGGTCAAGAGCAATGATAGTTCACCGACTTATGGCACCCACGTATTCCCTTGCTGATGGCACTCCATCAGCAATGGAATTCGCGCAACATGATCTCCCAACGGAGTCATGTTATAATATTATAATTGAAGACCTGCGGACATGCAAACCTCAGTGTAAGCACATACCGCAGTCGTCCCCCCCGCATTTGTCGACTTTGATTGATATGCGGCGGAGCTCGGACAGGCATCCCAAGTATGTTGACATCTACGCCATCACATGGCTTGGTACGCCAAATGGATATTACCAAAGCCCGAGCCAAATGGATATTACCAAACGCATTTTGCTAGACGAAGTGACCCAGTAAAAAAGAGGGACTCAGACTTATCACCAGGTTTAAATTTACAAATCGCAAACCCTCAAGAGCCGCTGACACTGTTGTGTGGCATTGGTGTTTATTATGCGAGTTATGTCGCGTAAATTAACAAATCAACGAAAAAATGCGCAGTACATATATTTTAAATGTACAAGCTCGTGATATCAAAGTTTGTTTTCGTACTAGTATATGACAACGTGTAGCGTCGAAAATTCATTTCCAAGGTTTGCACCTAACCACTGTAATCAGAATTCAGACTGCAGTATCAGCAAAATACCTCATTGCTGACGCACCGTCGACGCACCTCTTGTTCTTGAACACTTGGATTCATCGGCTATGAGGGATAGCTAACGCTAGCGTCGGTACAACTAGGTGCGTTGACAGCCATTCTCGCTTTAAGTTGATTCATGTCTTCATGCGCAAACTACTTACGGCCTGAGCTGGCCATTTTGGGAAAAAAAAGTGGGGGGAAATTGGTTCCTATCTTAACCCTTCAATTGTGTCAACTGGAACCACCAGAACGGACTGAGTATGGGTATCTTAGTAAGTATGAGAGTATCTAGCCAAATAAAATTTTATGGCCCACCCTTGGAACCAAGGATGCTTTTTATCAAAAAACTTTGGGGACATGTCATTGGTCACATATCCGTCTATGCCCCACAGCTGCAATAAATAGCACCCCCCCCAAGGGGGTACGGTGCAGATGGGGTTCAAGAGATATATAATGCAATATGGACCATTTCTCAAAATCTGCTGACCATGGCCCTTTAAGAGGGGAGTTTAAGATAATCACAGGCATCATGCGGCCATAGATGCATTCACAACATGACATGCCATAGAACTGCACAGGCTAGCTAGCATACAGCCCAAAATAGCTCAGACCGTTATAACGGGTGCAGTTATTTTGGGGTGTTTTGCTAGCACTACCGTAGAGGCATTCAATTCCAACGTGGCACAAAACATCATAGATGGCCACACATGGATTCCCAAACACATTTCCAGCTTAAAAATCACAACAGCATGCTATACAACAAGTATAAAGCTTGTGCCAAGGCCCAAAACCAAGCGTAGAAGGGGTTCACAAGGAGCTACATTATCAATGCATCCAACACACTGTAAAGCAACTCCAATGATTGGCAATGATAGATAAAACAAAAGAACTAAGCTGGTTATGCTTCCATGCAAGCAGGCCCCGGCCATTCATGTTTCTTGCATGCACTATGGACGCACAAGCAGAAGGATAACTTGGGCCAGCAAACCAAGAAGCCATGCCTAGAGCTGGCCAGAAAACCACTTGTCTTGCTATGTCTGTGCAGGGAAAAGCATCCCGTTGTTATCAAGCCCACCATGTTTAGAGACAATAATAAACGCTACTTCACTGGTTTCGTTGAAGCCTCAGCTAATAGCAATCAAATCTGGTCAAAAATCTGCGTGACATAGTGGCATTCCCCAACCATCACAAGCGAACGCGTACAAGCACTAAAGCAACAAAACGACAAGCAAAAACCATCGATTACATGTCTACAACTAGTTTATAAACGATAGGACGACTTGGTACTGTAATGTATACACGCTAACATGTTAATACGTACCAGGTCGAAACCGCAGATTACCTGCTGTGCGGGAGCCGTCACTCCCACCTCACGGACATAGCCTCGAACCTTTCCTGGCCGTCATCGCTAATAAAATATGCCAAGAATAACGTAACAAGTCTATCCACGCGCAAATATATGGACGTTTGCTGCCGAACAACAGGTAGCACACGCACTGTCACCGCCTGGCCGCTGACAGGATCTGCTGCACCGATTAGAACCTAGAGACATACTTGCGCACATCCAGACGCTTCACGGCCAGATATATAACCTTTATAACACTCAAGGATAATGACTACAAAGTTTGAGTTCAAAATTCCAAGCCATGCTCTCGTACCAGCCATTTGCCTGCACCGCCATAGCCGCGGACGTCAACTATTTCCACTCACGTCGGCCCCGTTTGACAATGGTACCCCCCCAACTTTGATTTAGTATATCTCCCTGGCCAGTTGTCCAAAGTACGGTCTGAATAGGGCTACGGAAAGCTGACGTCTAGATCTTTCAATCCCGCCAGGTGGCACCATCAAATTATTTTTGGCGCGGCGCCTGCAAGGCGCACAAACTCAGTCCGTTAGAGTGGTACAGGACTTCGACTGGTACTGCAGGACTTCGACTGGTACCACGAAAATGGACTCACTAGTACAAATGAAGGGTTAACGTGAGGGTCCCATGCCAGCACCCCTGAAACCATATAATGGAAAATCATGCACTGCTGACCTGGGGGTACCCAAGAGATGATTTTAGCATGTAAATGGGATGTATGGGGGTCCATCCCACCACTGGTTGAGGGTGGTATACACAATTATACGCCAGCCGTATTGAGCTAAAAATAGCAAAAGACGCTATTTATCAAGGAGGGCTATTTATGCTTGATTTATGACACATTTTGCCTAGGACAATGGGGGCATCATTTTGCATGCTTCAATATATTTTCATTTAGTTCCCTGACGGTTTGGAAATTTTCCACCTAACTAATTGGCACCCCAAAATAATCATTACTTCCATGACTTATAAATCCCCCCCCAAAAGACGTACTTTTTTTAGCATTAAAAATAAAACAAATCAATAACACATCATCATTTGGCCCTGGGGGGGGGGGGATAAAATCAAATACTAGACATATGCAAACATCATCCCACAAAGTTTGAGCTCATTTGACTACAAACATGAAAGTTATAACAGTTGGCAGTTGCGGGCCACCTGTGCATACGCTAAGCCGATAGGCCACAGTGAGCAACAAGAAGCTCACTAACACTTTCTACGCCATCCACGAGGCTCCAAACCAAGCCCAATTCGATCACAACGTACAAGGAAATGGCTGGGCACCTCATGTGCCCTTGCCTTACCTTGGCACAGGCAACCTTATGCGTGTGTGCACAGCAACAAGGCAGGTAGCCCAACATGCCTAGCCAGCAATCCTAAAGCATATTACAGGCTTATTGATTAATTAATTAATGAGGAACATAACTCCGTGGGGAGTACATGTAGCACATATCCCTGAGAAGGGGCATATGGGAGAGCGATCGCAGCAATGGTGCTCACCACTAGACACTCCCGGCCAGTTAGGCTAGAAACACACGCCCTGATCAAGCATGCTGTTTCCGGCCCCACCGTCTAGGTCATCTAGTCGCTCCACACGTAAGCCAGCCATAATTTCAATGCACAAGGATACACATTTCCATCACCATTCATCTTCATCATCCTGAACGACTCGAAAACGCGGAAAAGATAACGGCAGGCTCGAGCTACCATGGTCCGGATTCTCCCGATTTCTGGCCTGCGCTGGTTGTCTCTTTGATATGGCTTACACTACATTCTGGGCTACTTCCTGCAAGGGTAGGGATGTAAACTACACCTGCTCTGGGTGCACAAAGGGCACTTGCACACCACTGCATTCAGTCACCTAGAAGGGGTGCCGACAGAGGTGGGAAGATCATCATGGCTATACAAAGGCTAGCTAGGGCATGGCTTCTCGGCTGAGAGTGACTCTCTGCATAGGAAGAGCTTGGCTAAATTCAAATGCAGCATCCATGGGGCATCATGGCGTGGGCGCAACTCCATGACCACCGCCGCTGGTGGACCAACCCCGCCCTACCCCGGATCGTCAAGCGTGACCTCTTCAAGGTCGTCATTCTGACGATCCTGACCTACGGCGCCGAGACCTGGACACTGACGAAGGAGCTGGAGCAACGACTCGACGGCAACGTCACCAAGATGCTGCGCAAGGCCCTTAACATCCCCTTTGGTTTGCACATTAGTAATGCATGAGGATTTGTACGCTGATTTGCCCTATGTTTCCCACATTCTTAGGCACAGGCGCCTGGGCCTAGCCGGGCACCTGGCCCGCACAGATCAGGTAGACACATCCGATAGACTAGCTGGCACCAAGTCCGCCCAGCTTGGGCGATATGTCCTCACGTGGCGTGCCCCAGGCCGCGCGCGGCAGGGCCGCCACAAATGGACTTTTCGTGATAGACTCGGCATGGACATGTGCTACACTAGACGTGACGGGCTCACACCCGGGCAGCCTGGATCCTGGTTTGTCTGTCTGTAATAATATGGAGGCAGATGGTACGCAATGCCGCGAGCCACGAGGTAGCCATGGCTGACGGCGGAGCTCATAACTTTCACGTTTGAGCACCGAATTCAGCTGTGAATATCACAATCGCTTCGTCTTTCTAAGACGCACATGCTGATATAGTTTTCCGAAGATATTACGCAATATATGACGAGCAAACGCTCCTCGACGCAACGCAGCCTGGCGGCTGCGCTAGGCAATGAAAATACTTCTGCAGCTCCGGCTGCAGCTTCGCCCACCGGCCCAGAAGGCAGCGGCGCCACTAGCCAAGCTCTAGTAGTGGTCACCCAGCACCCCGAGCTCACCTCGATCGCCCGCAGCGTCGCCTGAGCCGAAGCGCAGTCGCCCTGCCGAGCCGAGCTGGGAAGCGATCTACTTTGACGCCAGCCATCCCGGCTTTTTTGACAAGCTCAAACCCGACAAGATCCTGAGCTACGTGTTCTGGGGATTGCACGCCTCGCTTCTTAAAATGTGCAAGCAACTCTTCCATCAGGGCCGCCTCACCGATGCTTTCCAGAGGCGCACCCACACCTTCGACCACATCCTCCAATGCCGCCGCCCCCACCTTCAGCAACGCGTCCTTTTCTCCCTCCTTGGCCGCTCCCTCGAGGAGCTTTGGCCCCCCACGCCCCTCACCACCACCGAATCCTCCATCCGCTCACTCCTTAAGAAGGCCCTCGAGCAGCACGTGGCCCCCATCGCTGCAGATGTGGCGGCCATGGGCAGCACGCTGACTGCCGAGCTCCCGGCCCTCCTCTCCACCATCTCCACCGCCACCTCCACCCTCCTCGCCTCCTCCACCTCCACCACCCCCTCCTCCGCCGCCATCACCGCCCAGCTCCGCGACATCGACCAGTGCGTCAAGGACAATGCAATCGCCATCGAGGTCCTGCAAAACACCGCAGGCGTCACCGCCCAGGCGGTGAAGGACATTGCCGCCAAGCCAGCCCTCGCTGGCCCGGCTGGCGATGCTCCTCGATCCCACCCAGACCTGGGCAGACATGCTTAACCCATAGTCCGCTGACCCATTTTGGGCACTTTCATACCCCTGAAAATGAGAAAAATCATAACTCACAGGCCACAACTCCGAATACCCCCAACCAAGATGCTAGGAGTATCTACACTTCAAGGGCTTTCAGAATATGCAATAATACCATGGCTTTATCAAAGCATTTGGATGATAGCTCTAGTCAAAGTTGGCCAAAAGACGATCTTTTTTCTCCAAGGAAAAGTTTACCCCCCCCTTTTTTCCCAGGGAGGGTAGGGAACCTCAATACCAACATTGGACAATTTAGTTGGATAGTCCAATGGGGGTTTCCTTGGGTCAGACCACCCGGATAACCCTTTACCCCTATATAACGTGCTCATATATGTGTGTGGGTTACGCGCGTGAAAACAGCTATCTATGACATGCAACACGATCATGCATTATAGCAAGCTATAAAAGGCTGCCAAAAGTGCTGGAATACAAACACGTTGCCTACCTGCACTAACGGAATGCCATACTCCATAGAAATGCCATACACTGGGCACTTTCAGGGCTAATACCACTCTCTACAACAGGCATGGAAGCTTGCTGAAGTATGCATGGATAAAATCGTCATATATAATGCATGGGAGGCGTATTCCGCTGCAAACAACACGCAAATACGTTGTCGTACATAGCTCGTTCATGTCCCGCCCGGATTCCGCTGGCCGGGACCACCATATCTCACACATACCGTTGCTCTATGGGCATAGACAGCCATAGCCGCAACATGCATGCATCCTGTATGATTACCAGGTTGATGTTCCGTTCAAAGATGACCTATAAACGTGTCCGCATTCCCAGCAAATGCTGCAGCGGACATCCCGTAGCAAACCTGGATGCTTGGGCTGGCGCAGACTGCCCGGCCATGAGGAGAAAATCGACATATGATAGGCGATGACTCGTCTGGCACTGGCGACCAAGAAGGCAGTATTTTCCTACCTGTATTTTCCCAATCCTAAAAATCTGGCCATGCCTGACATACAAAAATCACGCATCATCATTCTGAGCAACATTCTAAACCGTTTCTAGCCGCGAGACGCAAATTTTCCCTGATAACGGCACGTTGACAGCCATATCTCGCTACGCGCGCGCGCGAGTGAAAATTTCCCGCCAAAGTCACGTGATACTTTCTCAATGCACGTTGCATTTACCAGGCTATGGCGAATATACCCCCCAAACCTATGCATCACCTTCGTCCCTAAGTGTTCCCAGACCCACCGGACAACTTCCCTCCGTCACGGGTGGCGCGGCGCTCCAGGAATTACGTGGTTTATTACGTTAAGTCAAAGTGCATGCGATCACATGCAGTTTTCGGACTAGGGGTTAAGCAACACACCACCTCCACCACCTCCGCCGTTGCAGCACAGCTCCAGCAGCAGCAGCTCGACCTCCGCGAGGAGGCCGAGCTCGCCAAGCGCAGCCTTAACGTCATACTCAAGAACTTCGACATGGAGGAAGGTGCGAATTCCGTGAAGCTTGCACGTGCGTTTGCGAGCAAAATCCTTGATCGCATGGGCCTTCTTGGTGAGATTAAGCTGACCGCCCACCGCCTTCCCCGCGCGCGGGGTAAGGCAGGGGCGCCCCCGCTTCTTCTCATCTTTAAGAGCCCAGCGGACAAGATTTCGTTTCTCAGACGCCGCAAGCGGCTCGAGAACACTCCCTTCACCGTGGACGACGACTTGACCCTGGCGCAGCAACAACGGCGACGGTCGAGCTATGGCCGACCTACCTCCAGCTCCGGCAAACCAAGGCGGGCCAGCCGGTGTACTGGAAGGGGGCGGCCATCTACGTCGGCCACAAGCCCTGGCACGCGACCCCCTCGACCACCGCGGCCCCAGCGACTCAAGCCGCCCTAGCTTAGGGGAATTATACAGCAGTAGTAGTGTAGAATAGTTAGACAGTGGCCTTGTACATGCACGCCTACTACAGGCACTATACCAGCTGATTCATGAGCATTAATTAGTCATGTACATGTGTGCCCATGACGCGCCACACACCAGATGATGCCTAGCTTTATTATTTAGTTATGCTGCAACTACGCAGAGCTAGAGCCACTCTCTGCTGAGAAGCCATGCCTTAGCTTTTGTCTAGCCATGTTGATCTTCCCTCCCCATGCATGACAGGCTCCCCCTTCGCTGGGCATAGCTTGATAGATCATGGGGGTGCCGGTGCCCTTGTGCACCCCGAGCAAGTGTCGTTTACATTCCCACCCTTGCAGGGAGCAGCTTAGAATGTATTAAAAGCCATATGCCCCATTCTCTGGGATATGTGCTACATTTACTCCCAACGGAGTTATGTTTCTAATTAATTAATGGTACGCAAGGATAGATGGCAAGTAGTGATGAAGGAGACCACCCCCAAGTCTGTGGGGGCTCCGCGTGTGACCGCGTATGGCATTCATAGCGATTCGGGCCGTGGTGCCCACAACCCTGTAACTAGGACCTAGATAGCTTACACCGGCCATCCAGTCCATCCCATGTTCCCCTCCAACTGAGGACTTATGCTCACGCGACGCAGTCACGTGTCTATTAACTACTAACTGTTCACTGTCTACTAACTGTAATCTGTTAACTACTAACTGTTAATTAATTAATTAATTGATTGATTAATTAATTAGTTAATTAATTAATGGGGAGTCCCATTACAGGCAGGGCGTGACTAATTCTTGTCTCACAGGTTTATGGTGTGAGCATTTCATGCCAAAAGGCAAACTGTCCAATGCAAATACACCCTAGAAAGCCACATCCAGGGGGGGTGTCCGAAACAAAAATATCAGACACATACGCTGAAATTTTCCAAAAGTCGGCCCTTGGACCCTACCTACCTAGCACGTAGGCGCTATACCTAGCAAAACCCTGAGGTCCCAAGGGTTATAGGGGTCGACCTAGGGAGCAAAATGATCAGCTCCGCGAGCTCTACCGTTTGAGCATATTGGTGTATGGGAAAATTCCGGTTTTCTAAAATGGGTCATTGGCCGGCGCGACGCGATACTGGCACGGCACGGCGCTGGACAGCCGAAGCCTTGTAGTGGTGGCAGACGGCAGCATACTTCCGTGCCTATAGGGGCAGCACCATCTTGCGGGCAACCCCCCCCCCTCTATGGTACCTGCCAAAATTTTGACTGCAGATTTGGGTTCAGCTCGCCAAGTGCTATCAGTTTGTCCGTCAAACCGTTTCAAAATTCCGACCATACAAGGAGCTAGCAGAAATCCAAGTGTTTTGTTGTAAAAAACCCATATCGGCCCGGCACCCTACCTACCTACCCTTTAAGGTTTTGAGGCTCTGTAACTTCTAACCTAGAGACCCCCTGGGTTTGCGACCAGTGGCAAACATGCTTGTTTTCGCGAGACCTACTCGAATCCAGCGTCGTGTAAATTTTCTTGTTTTTCGACACCCCCCCTGCCATATCCACAAATTGCCCAGCTGGAAGGGGAACAACGGACAGTCCACAGAGCAAGCATACTTATCGTACATTCTGCGTATCAGGGCTTCTTACCATGGTTACTTTGCCTTGCTAGCATACGATAGGGCTCTCCTATAATTCAGTGGAAGAACTTAGGCCAATTAAACAATGTTAATCCCTACCCACATCCAGTTCCACCCATGCAGTATGCCCCTCATAACGCCCATTAACGCCTTTCTTTCCAGCGCATCTTTTTGCTAAGAAACAACCTCAAGCTTGTGAGCCACTAAGCACAGTGAAGCCGCTGCTAAGAAAGGCTGCGTCAATATTCACACAAAACTGAGTGCTTGAAGCACACTCCTTCCAAGAAACCATGCACTCGACAAATCCCTGACAACTTGCCAACATGCCACGGCTCATGCTTAGACACGTCCCAGCGCTGCAACGTAGACAAAAACACTGAAAGCTGCCAGGAATCTGGCGATGCGTATCATGGAATGGCATGCTACCTGGCGCTATCTGCGCGGAAAGAAGGCGAAAACATTTATCAGGTGACGACCCTACAATTAAAGAAGCGAAACATTTATCAGGTGACGATGAGCACAGGATCGAACCATTACCGACATGCATTGTCCTTCGCCCCTAGCAGCGCAAGAAAGAACAACCTTCCGAGGAAAGATGAGAAGCGCATCCCGCGAGCCTGGAGAGTGTGTTATCTATAATGACAGAAATCTTGCCAAAAGCCAGGAATTTCTACAATGCTTTACTAATATTAATGTCAACGCATATCCTTGACGCTAATTGAAGCCCATAAAACCTGACAATCACCGCCGCCAGCGTGCAATCTAATTTATTCCTCGCGACGAAAATTCCAGATTGCTGATTACAACACGCACAGACTCCGCTAAGAAATAACATGATAAACTCATCGATTCGCTAAACTCAACGATTCGCGCAGTATTTCTGCACTCCGCATGCTAGCTTTGTCTAGTTTTGCCTGGAGCACGTCGCCATTAATTAATTAATTAAGTAATTAGACTCGTGCTCCCGTTGGGTAGTCACGGATGGATGAATGAATGAGTCACCGATGGATGGATGGATGCAAACAATCATACCGGTCTAATCTATCCACCTTCAACATCAAGCCAACTCTATAGTTTAAGCTCTCTACCCTAGGGGACCTGTCTGGCGTGCTTCCCGCGTGTTTGCAAACGCGGGCGCTCCCCCACGGGAGGGGGTTGTCCTCTATGACCTGGGCCCACTTGGCCTTAATTAATTAATGAAACACGTGCTCCCGTTGGGGAGTCACGGAGCACCGAAGTGCTTTTAATCCCGGTGTGTGCACAATAGGAGAAAGGGCAGAGACCCCCATTCTCCTTCATGCCAAAGGCATGCCACAGCTGCACTCGGACACGCTAAACGGGCACGCTAACGATCCGGCAATCTGTGGGTGCAATAAGACCCATGTGAGCATAGCATAACAAGGAGCGTGGGCAAGTAATCTGGTCATAGCCAGGACGTAGCATGGCTGTACAAGGACTAAGCTAAGCATTGCATTGGCTATGGCTGGTTGTGTACCGCGCGTTAGCGGTGCACGTGACTAGGTATGTTGGCACAGCTAGGCAAACATTCGAGGCATGATGGCTGCCATAGCGGCAGTGACTACCAATGGATACAAGCTAGGGCTATCATGCAAGCTGTTCTAGCCCGCTGGGGGCGTCCACATCTTGTGGTTGATCATCAGGTCCCCAACCCTCCAGTACACCTTGGGCTTCTGGGGGTCCTGCTTGTGGCGGAGGTATTCCGGCCACAGGTCGCGTCGCTGCTGCTGCTGAGCGGGGGTCAGGTCGTCGTCCAGCGTCCAGGTGAGGTCATGCAACTGCACTTGGCCTTGTCCATCATCTCGTCGCCATATGGCCAGCCTCACTAGTAGGGGTGCGCGCACCGTGCACCACTCTTTCACGGTACGGACGGGTACCGCAATTTTTTTTCGGCGCCGGGACCGTCACCTTAAATTAAATTGAATTAAATTATAACATTACTCCGCGGGGAGATCACGTATTCCCTTGCTGATGGATGGGGGTGGGCAAAGCCGCGAAACCTAACTAAAATTAAATTAAATTAAAACATGACTCCGTTGGGAGATCATGTAGCACATATTCCTTGTTGGGTGGATGGAGGGGGGGAAGCCACGGAACCGAACTAAGCTAACTCTAAGCTATCTGGTAGAAACCTAGCTAAGCTAACTCTAAACTATTCTATCGTCCAGGCATAGTTGTCTCACTTCATAAAATCCTAGCTACTCAACTCAGTAAAGCGCCCCTTCCTCTTGCCGGGGGAGGGGCTTGCCCACAGCCCGCTGGCGTGTGGGCCTGGATAATGGTCGGTCTGCCACCTCTTCTTGTTCTGCATAGCAGTCCAAGCAAGAGAGAGGGAGCAAATGTGGTGTTCAAGTAAGTAAGTACTGAAGTACTTGCGTGTCATGCGCATGGGCATGCCACGGAGTACTGTGCTAATCTCATAAGAAAAATAATTACACGAAAGTTACAAATATCGTCTGCATCACACCATATATAGTCAGTCACTAGAGGGGGATATAATCCTCATCTGAGCTGTCCTCTACTGTGATGGCAGACGAGGCGGTAGTGTAGCGGCTATCCTCAGGGGCAATAACCTGAAGTACTTAGTGTCATGCGCATGGGCATGCCACGGAGTACTGTGCTAATCTCATTAGAAAAATAATTACACGAAAGTTACAAATATCGTCTGCATCACACCATATATAGTCACTAGAGGGGGATATAATCCTCATCTGAGCTGTCCTCTACTGTGATGGCAGACGAGGCGGTAGTGTAGCGGCTATCCTCAGGGGCAATAACCTCCACCTGAGGACTTCTACCCTACATTCTACCAATGGGCCGCGGGGCCCGTGGGGAGAAAACAGGAGCATGCCCCACAGGAAGGTGCTTATCGCAGACGGCAGCCCATTTTTCCTTGTCTATCAAGCGGGCGCGGAGTACAGATATAATCCCTGAAGCCCAGCATCCTCAAGCAATTGTGTCACATAGGTCCGGGTCGCGCCGCGTCGGTGCGGGGCGCACGCAAGTTTGCCAGTGGGTTGCGACGGGACAAGGGGACCCTGCCATAGGAGGAGGTGTCTACCTGGTCGGCGGTTTTCAAACTGGGCTGGGACCACTGGGTCGGCCAGCAACTGATCTGTATAGTTCATGGCAGGTCTACCAACCCGTCAGGGTATGTCCTTGGGGCCAGGCCAGGTCAGGATACGCCGCCCCGGCTGGCCAAGCCGCTGGGGGCCGGCCAGGCCGAGGTCGGTGTCTTCCTGACTGGTGCGAGCAGTTCCTATCTAGAAGACATTATTCTTGGACGCGTGAGGCGTTCTGAATCTTTGCAAACATGACCAATGTCGGTGGTTGTCAAAGCGATTATCATAGTTGTCTCACTTAATAATAGTGCAGAGAAGGGCAGCAACGTCAAAGCCGGCATTGTGTCAGTGCTCAATGCGCTGGTATAAATGGTTCGATCTAGATGGTGTAGGCCAATACTGAACTGCGCCACGTGACGCAATCGCTTCTGTCTAGGCCAATCCGCTAGTTACTTAAATTTACATATAGTTAACCTTACGCAACATCATGGCTCTAGTCAAACAAGTGAGACAACTGTACAATATGACTAAGCCCCAGGAGGCTCGTGCGGTGCCTAAGTGAAGCATGTGGCACATCACCTGCATCCACCACTAGTTTTCCAACCTACTGCACACACAGTTGTGCATGCCAGCCCTTCTGAGTTGTAGAGAGATCACTGCCCAGGCCATCACCAAGTTTCTGGATCGAACCGCCATGGAATCCTCACTGCTACATGGATGCAACCATATGATGCTACGAGAAGGTGGACGTTGTGCAAATTGCTGGTGCGCTAACATTGTGGCTCCAAGCAGCATCCATGGGGCACAGTGGCCACTTGATTCATTTCAAATGTGGAACTACGAGCCCAGGGGAGTCGAGGCACAACGGTATGTCTGCATGGCATGGAGTACAAAGGTACACAAAAGAAAAGGAAACATCAGAAGACATGGGTGCATGGGAGCGAGCGACGGGAGGATACGGTCAACGACGCCTCAACAAACCAAAGCATATTTATAATGCAAGGGAAAGCAAAGGCAGAGATACAACTGTGAGGCAAAAGTATGGCCGTGCTTTCCCTGATGCCTGACTAGACTCTAGGCAATTATCGATGATGTGAGCCATAACTTCCTACCAACAACAATAGCCTAGGCAGCAGACACTCTGTGCCCATTCTGCATCACACCTTCGACAGCAGATGCTGTCACAGATTCCCCATTCGCACGCCAACTGCGCTTGTACGTTGCTACACACCACACATCGTTTGAAGAGAGCGAGGACTCCAATGCTGAGCGACAATTTACCCATAGGGAAAAAATGCCTACAAGCCAGGACCTGGGCTATTCACACCTCACAAAAACTGCACTACCCGCAACGAAGCGTGGGTTATCATGGGTGATGAAGACACAGACGCGAGCTTCCACGGGCATCTAGCTTATGACATCCATACAAGGCAGACAGCAGACAGGGCCCCTGTCGGGGATGCCAGGGCATGAATCCGCCATCAGCAACGCGCCAGAGTGGGGGCATGCCTGGCCGGCCGATCCAGCAGGAGGGGCCTCCTCATCCATGGGTGTATTACACTCACATGACGACTGACACGGGGGCGGAGTCTACTCTCTCATCAGCCTCTCGCACAGTCCCGTTCTTTGCGCCGCAAGGTCCAGCGGTGACTTGCCATCCTGCTCCAATCAGCCAAGAAGATCAGTCACCACGTCAAAAACAAAAAGAAATGAGAAGCGAGGGGTGTCGGTTCGTCGGGAGTGGCGAGTAGTCAAGTGTGGCAAGGTTCTGAAGACCGGGGTGCCTAATTCCTACATAACCCACTTTCAACAAAAGCTAGGGAATTTAGCAACTCTACTGAATTGTAACGACATGCGCAGCAATGACAGCATTTCAAAGGTCCATGGTGTTTTGGCAATGAAGCGTGGCAGGAGTCAGCATCTGAACAGCGACTTTCTGAACAGAAGTACCTGTAACCTGTTCCAAGGCCCCTGCTTGCGCGGTGCGGTTTTGTCTAGTTGGCAGCGAGGCCTCGCATAAACTCCACCCACTCATAGACGAGCAGGCTTCCCTGCCAAATAGAGGATAAGAGGAGGGATTAGCCAAACCCTACTCACGACTAAATAGACCACAACAGAAGCCCTTAGTACCAGCTAAGAAGCTCCTATATTGTCAAATGCTTAACAGACACTGATACTAAAACAGCATTAGTGACTAAATCAGTCGATGGCTAATCAAATCCAACTTGTGCGACGGACCCTGTCCTTGGCCCCCTTGTCAGCGCCAATTTCGACCAGATGCGAAACGGTGCTTCGGCAGCCGTAGAAGGACGCCCAGTGCAGCGGGGTTCGACCCGCCTGCGTGCATGGTGACGGGATGCCACGGGAGAGAGGGAACAGGGAGGCAAGACGGGAGGGCGTAAGAGCTCAAGCAGGACATCCAGGTACAACAAGTCGATGCGGGGGACATCCAGGCATCTATCCTCAACACGCATGGAACAGTGCAACAGGCGGGGTGATGGCGCGTGTACAAATGCCGCGACGTTGTACCGCGGGAACAAGGTGTCCTCATCACGGCAGTGGGGCGCAATCAGGGCGCGGGCTCTGGCAGGACAAATCTGCATGGCAGTTCCTGAGCGAGCAGCGGGGGTGGATGGTGACAGACAAGCTTGTCAGCGCCGTCCGTCGCAGCATGAGCGAACCGCCATGCTAGCGTCGCAACCAATTCCGCATGCCCCTGGCCGAAAGAAAATGCGGCATGTGCATGTCAAGACCTTATCACGGATCCCTCGCGGGACAGCACATGGGTGTCGGTGATGTCGGGGTTCCCGATCTTCTAACAGAGAGTTCACCCGTCCTGAGACTTTACTGCATTATAAACATAAAAACTCATTTCTGCTGCACTACTTCAAACCGCGATCAAGGACAAAGATAGTAGGCATCAACCACCCCAACGAAGCCAGGGGAGCTAAGCCTTCCCCTTGGCCTCTGCGTCAGCATGCCCCCCTGTCAGGTGCTCGCGAACAGCACAGAGATATGCACACACAAACACACGCACAGGTGCACACACAGGTGCACACACACAAACTCACACTCACGAATAGCACACACACGCACATACCCACACACACGATTAGCAAACAAACATGCACACCCACACATGCACACACCCACACACACGAATAGCAAACAAACACGCACACCCACACACGCACACCCACACACCCACACACCCACACCCACACACGCACACCCACACTTGGGTCTACACACGGCTACGTCAAGTCAAGTCACGAGAGGGTGTACCACGAGTACGCTGTGCCCTAAGCAGGCAGCACCCCCCCACTCACCTTGTCCCTGGCCTCCAAGTCCGCACCCTGCGCCGCCAGCTCGCGAGCGATGTGCGAGAAGCCGTCGTTCATCGCCGCCAGATGCAGCGGGGTGCGATCATACTGGTGATCATGGCAAAGGAAATCCCACAGGAAAGGAAGCAAGGGGGGCAGAAGGGACCGATGTCAGCCAGTTGAGGTTGTCCAGCGACTGGCTACGTATGGGATGGATACAGCGGAGCTGTGGGGAAGATGGCGCAGCCATGCGACCAGTCACCAGGGACAATACTCTCTCCCTAGGGTTGTCAAGAGAGCGGACCAAAGAGGAAGAGGGCATTCGAGTTGGGCACAGATCAGGTCACTTACCATGAAAGCGGTCAAGGCCTGGAAAAGGCTTGGAAGAGGCTTAGCATTCCCAGAGGCCTGAAAGGAAGCACGCTTAAAATCACGAGCACCATAACTGGCCTTACGCAGGCAGCATGCAAGCCAGCCCCCACCCATGGGTCCAGCGCCTGCATGCCGTCAGATGCATGGCCAGATGAGTAGAAACATCGCCATGCTTATGGGCCATGCTTCCTGATCATGACTCCTACCGGCAGTCAGGCTCCTTTTTGCTGGCCATGGTGGCAAGGTGGAAGTCCTGGCCATGCAGTCAAGCTCGTTTTTCCCTTTCAAACAATTGGATTACAAATCCATAAACAAGGCACGAGGGTTGGGCAGGTACCAGGGCCACAAAGCACTCAGCATGGCCGCACACAGTGGTATCCATCCCAGGCCTCTCGAGCTGTGGACAGGGCCGCATCTGTGTGGGCCCCTGGCACCCACTAGGAGCTCACCTCGTCCCCGGCCTCCACGTCCGCACCACACGCGAGCAGCTGCTGGACAACGTCCAAGTGGCCGTAGTGGAGCGCCATGTGCAGCGGGGAGAAGCCGTACTGGGGCAGCTAGGCAGCCCGCGTTCCGTGGCGAGGGAGGGAGGGAGGGAGGGAGGGAGGGAGGGAGGGAGGGAGGGAGGGAGGGAGGGAGGGAGGGAGGGAGGGAGGGAGGGAGGGAGGAGGGAGGGAGGGAGGGAGGGAGGGAGGGAGGGAGGAGGGAGGGAGGGAGGGAGGGAGGGAGGAGGGAGGAGGGAGGGAGGGAGGGAGGGAGGGGCGGGCGGGCAAGTGAGGAAGGCATGCGATTTGATTCACAACGACGAGGCGGCCACGGCGGCGCCAGACAGCAGCCATAAAAAGTGCAAGCGTTGTCACAGGTACAAGGAGCTGACGTTTTGTCCTGAGGTTTTGCCACAGGCTCTAGAGCAGCAGCAAGGTGAACAGTGTTTCTGCTAAGGGGTGGGGGGTTCCGGTAATTCCGTTAGGGGTCCCGGCCGAGGCCGCGAAGCGGCCGAGGCCGGGAGGGGGGGGTCCGGGGGGGCCTCCCCCCCCCCGGATGTTGGCGAATTTTTTAAAAGAAAAATAAAAACCCAATAGGATTTCTTATGCAGTTATATAATTTATCCTAAACTGTGAAGCCTTGCCCTAGTGGGCTGCTTGTGCCCTGATTCACATAGCCTTGGCATACGCAGGGCTCCCTAATAAAACATCCGAAAATGATAACTTGGCATGCATACAAGCATGCCTAGTCACAATAGGAGGTTACAAAACATAGTACGCAGCACGTGTAGGCTGTGTAGCTCACATTAGCTCACCCATACATTATTGGCGTGACCTCACACGATGCCGCCTTTGGGTTTGCATGCACCCTCCACCCATAGGCCGTTGGAAGTTGGTAAAGCTATACCTAAGGAGACCCAGGTTCCTCTTTAAAACTGAGGACCTGGTTTTTCGCCACCGCTAGCTGGTGCCATCTTGGCTTTCGTCGGGCATGGATTTCAGGCTGTGTGTGCGCTGAGCCACCTGCATCGCCCTCCTCTACCGCACCCTCATCCCCATTCCTCTTATGAGTGTCGTCCCCTTCTAACTCGTTGCCTGCCTGCGCCTGGTGTGTAACGACCGTGCCCAGAGCCCGCCGGCCGCTCGTACTGCCGGCCAAGGTTAAAACGCCACCACCTCATGTGAAATGGTCCTTGAATTTGTAGCCCAGGGGAATCGGGGGCTTTTTCATGATTCGCTTCTCTAGCGCACTATCGAAAAATGTAGGATTAGAAAACACGCAAAACAAAGTCAGCTGGCTCGACTGCCGTGAACTTCATGCACCTTTTTGCGGCTCAGCACCTTGACATCGTATGCGTACCTACTGCAGGTCTGCAGCGCATTTGTTACCCGCTCAAGTCTACGCATTATTTGACATGGACTGGCTGCCCAGTGCTGACCCATTCGTTGTCTAAGGTCAGAGCTGCACCGCGCCACGCCTTTTGTTACTAGTGTACGGAACATCGATTTACTCACAAGTTGAAGTTGAAACTTTAGCCCCTCCTCAACAGTTGTTGTTAGCACGTCCAACAACAGTCTAGTACACCAAATCTCTGATGCTCATTGCGGCGTGGCAACAACAACAACAACATGATTTGTGCTGGTCAAGCTCACACCGGTATTGAAGTGGGCAACAACAACAACAACAACAACAAC
Source organism: Mesostigma viride (assembly GCA_009746045.1). Taxonomy (NCBI): domain Eukaryota; kingdom Viridiplantae; phylum Streptophyta; class Mesostigmatophyceae; order Mesostigmatales; family Mesostigmataceae; genus Mesostigma; species Mesostigma viride. The sequence continues at coordinate 1,209,608 of RPFO01000436.1, read as the reverse complement.
AACTGAGTTGCGAGCGAGCAATGTTTGATTAATTGTGCAAAGTCGCCTAGCCTTGACGACCCGTTGCCCATGATTATTTTTTAAATACTGCATCTGAGGGTCACGCACTACTATTTTAACCTCATTAGTAAGGTATGTTGTAGCTACGATAGGACCGTCGCGAGATTCCATGCCCTGGCGCACTGGTTTTTGTCGGGCATTCAGCAGGGCTCTGCTATGTACATCGGCATTTACATTCGGTGGAGGTGTTAGCATGGCAGCAATGTGCAAACTATTTGTAAGTGCCGGGAATAGTAACATATACTAATCGAAATTGATATTTTGTAATAGTCTGTATATAAGTACCGGGTTTGTCTGACGGGGAAACCGGGGAACCCCGGCCGGCATTTAAAGCTTCCCGGTCCACCAGGTCAGCCCGGGCATGGCTTACCGGTCGAACGGGGGGGGTTTCCTGCTCTGAACACAGCATACCGGTCGGCCGGGGGGGGGTTCCTGCTTGGCATATAGCATCCCGGTGTCGGCCGGGGGGGGCTTACGGTCGGCCGGGGGGGCACCGGTAATTACCGGAGAATTACTGGAACCGGTGCCTTAGCAGAAACACTGAAGGTGAAGGGTACCATGGCAGTGCTGGGGCAAAGGACGCAAAAGGGGCCCATCCAGGGTGGCCGGCTGGGTAACGGATTTCTGAACAGAATTCTAAATGGAAGGAGCATGCCATACCAGTAAGTGACCAAATGCATCACCAACGTGCGAAATGGAGGAATGGGCGACAAAGCAGCGCATCCGTGGTATGCGTATAGCAGTGCACGCGTGGGTGCGACCAACTGCTGGATACTGTGGGGGATGTACATGGTTAAGCAAGCCCAGATGACAACGAGCGCAATGCTTGAGACGTGAGCAGATTCTTGATAAGCCTCTATTTAGTATGCTTTAGCGATGAGCCTCTATCTTAAATATGTTAGCGATCTTACCCACAGTGTGAAAGGTAAACATGCTGCTCTACGGCGACTCGTGTCTCCCTGTTCAGGGCAGACCACAGCTGACAGATACCAGCAGGGGGGTCTGGTTCTTGTAGGAACGCTCGTACCAAGACGAGCACCCAGCTGTTGCTTGTACTGCGTGTCCAACTCTATTGTGTGCAGCATGCACTTCTGCACTCAACCAAGATGAACAACCAAGAAACAAGGGCAGGGTTCGACCACCCAGAAAATCTCTTACTACAAGTCTAGTGCTGCTACCTATAATGTGCAGCTGACCTTGTCCCTGGCCTCCACGTCAGCACCCTGCGCTACCAGCAGCGTGATGATGCTCACGTGGCCGTTCCGGGACGCCCAGTGCAGCGCGGTGAGGCCACGCTGGCGTACGCAACCGCCAATCACAAAGCAACCGCCAATCAAAACGCGTCAGGAGCAGATGGCCGGCGAGGCCGGGAGGGTGGGTCCATGTTGGTGACGTGTCGAGCACTCGTCCGCAGCATCTCATCAGGCGGCCCAAGAGGGAGTCGGCTTGGCACGCACTTGCCTACAGCAAAAGCAAGTGCAGGAGTACAGGCGCTGTACAACCTACCACACACGGAACCAGAGCGCACACAAAGCGGGTGGAGCTCTATCTGTGGCACACCCGATTGACCAGCTGGCGTTACTTGACAGAGAACAGTCCACAGAAACCACACACAGAGCAGGCATGCAAACAACACTGCCCTGGCAGACCAACCAGGCAGCAAATACGGTGGGCGAGGCCGACAGCTGGGCAAACAATTTTTTCGATCAAAGAGCTAAGGAAGAGCTTGGACAAATATGATGCTACAACACAGAACCATGCAGACCCTGTGCAGCTTCAAGCAATGGTTGCACGGCAGTTCCCAGGACTGCATGGGTTTGCAAGTGGCAGACGGGAAGGGGGTATGCGAACATCTGGCGATGGTCGGGCATGGCCAGACGATGCAGATGCGACACCAGAGGCAAACAGGGGAAGGTCCTCGGGGAAAAGCAACAACAGGTCACCGTTCAGCTGCGGTAATTTCAGCCCGCAATGCGGCCACATTCGCTACCACACGGTGACCAAGTGCATACTGCTACATCCATGATGGTGGTGCATAAAACCATATCCGTTACCGGTCGCCGTGTTCAGTGCGATCCCACACTGGGGGAACACCGACCTGATGCTGCTCTGCTTTGATGACACCAGGAAAGCCGGACCATCGTCATCAAGCTCACCAAATTCGCCGCACGCTGCACAGGTGCGACGTTTTCACACATCGCCCTAAGTACGGCCCCACCAACCGCGAGAGTACATGGAAGTGTGGAAATGTGAGGCAGCCTAGGGGAGAAGACAATACAGAATAAACCCTTGCATTCCATGAGCGCAGTCCTTTATGCTGGTGCAGCAAACCAACCACCTCAAGCTGCTTTTGGTGACACCCACCCTGTCCGTGACGCTGATGTCAGCGCCCTTGTCCAGCAGGTGCCGAACCACCTCGCGATGGCCGTACTGCGACGCCAAGAGCAGAGGAGTCTTTGCGCACTGCCGAAACGAGGCACATGCAACCACGCGGTTGGCCGAAAAAAGAAAGCGAGCGGCCTCACCAAGTGGTGGCTTCAGAACCTTTTCAGAACGGGTACGTACAGGCTGTGGGCAGCACGACCGCGATGCAGGGACCTCTGCAGACAGGCAACAGGCTGAGCGGGTGTTGCCTCAAAGTGCTTTCAGGGGGAAAAACATATTAGTCCAGCTACTGATTTGTATGCACCCAAGCACGTGCTGAGCAAGGTTAACTGCTTACACGGAAAGTAAGAACCCCTGCTGGTCAACAGCACAAGGATGCCCACGAGTTTTGTCAACGATGGCACCCAACGTCCCAAACTGTGTCTGTCTGGCAACTAAAGACACGAACGTACAGCTGCGTACTGCCAACTGTTGGATGAGTCCATCCACTACACCCAACAGTCCCTGGCCCAACGTCCCACGAGAGGCTCTTATAAGCTCCCAGACTGGCTGAAGTGAATCAGTCATAGGCCAAATTGTCCTCAGAGAGCTCTGGAGTCAAGCCCGGAACCATCCACGTCTCTGTTAGTTCTATTCCACGTCACGTTCGACTGTGCCCCCATGCCTCGGATGCCAAGGCACATGACGGGCCCACGCATCGGCAGGGGACCGTGATGTGGACCGCCTCTGGCCACCACCAGTACGACACGGGCCTAGAAGCAGCCAGTCTGCCACTCCGCGAGGCAAGCACAATCGGAAGGGCGGTTGATGCGTGCCCAACACGTGCACATGACAGGCTGATTCCATCCCCACGCCAACCGACATTGGCTGCTACTCCACTACTGGAACAGATGTGACATCTCCCGCTTGTGCCTACCACACACGTTCCATCAATGCTGCCACAGCCGTGCGGGCCAAGGATGTAGCACACAAAGCATACCTCACAGAAAGCACCGCGGGAAACATATGGCAAAGAGCATACCACACAAATCATGTGGCATTCAAAACACGGAAAAGAGCGTACCGCGTTCGGGGCGTCAAGGCTGGCGCCGTCGGCCACCAGGTGCTTCACATCATCCACACGGCCGTCCTTGCACGCAGCTGCCAGGTCCTGCAAACGCACCGATTGGTTAGTTCTCAACAAGATAGCTTGCGAAACATAGTTGGCATCGCAACGTGGCTGCAGTGGCCCTCTTGCCATCACAAACCAACCGTCGCCATTTTCATACCGCAGCATGCCCCCTGCGGCTGCCAGGTGTACAACCACTGCAATTGCTGACATACTACCACCTTTGTACCACGACCTTATAGACTAGTACGAGCTAGGACTCGTACGGCACCGTGCCGGGTGCTACCTGACGCGGCAGAGGGGGATGAAATGGTGATCTTCACAAAAATCACAAAAACCACAAAAACCACAAAAACCACAAAAACCACAAAAACCACAAAAACCACAAAAACCACAAAAACCACAAAAACCACAAAAACCACAAAAACCACAAAAACCACAAAAACCACAAAAACCACAAAAACCACAAAAACCACAAAAACCACAAAAACCACAAAAACCACAAAACCCACAAAAACCACAAAACCCACAAAACCCACAAAACCCACAAAACCCACAAAACCCACAAAACCCACAAAACCCACAAAACCCACAAAACCCACAAAAACCACAAAACCCACAAAACCCACAAAAACCACAAAAGCCACAAAAGCCACAAAAGCCACAAAAATCTCAAAAATCTCAAAAATCTCAAAAATCACAAAAATCTCAAAAATCTCAAAAATCTCAAAAATCTCAAAAATCTCAAAAATCTCAAAAATCTCAAAAATCTCAAAAATCTCAAAAATCTCAAAAATCTCAAAAATCACAAAAATCACAAAAATCACAAAAATCACAAAAATCACAAAAATCACAAAAATCACAAAAATCACAAAAATCACAAAAATCACAAAAATCACAAAAATCACAAAAATCACAAAAATCACAAACATCACAAAAATCACAAACATCACAAAAATCACAAACATCACAAAAATCACAAACATCACATAGACATAAATCGCATAACATAAATCACATAAAACACATAAAAATGCCTTTGACTCCTGACCGCCCCCCGCCCCCCCTCACCTTCCCCTGCTGCAGCGGCGCCCCTTGCTCGTCGCACAGCCGTCGCTCCAGCACCGCCACTTGTGCCTTGTGGTCCAGTGCAGCCAGCGCCACGTCATCGGACGCTACCGCTTGGCGCTCGGCCGCACCCTCCTTTCCGGCATGCGCCCTAGAGCGGGAGCGATGGGGCGCCTGTGCGATGGTGTATGGGCAAGAAGCATAGAGGCAAGAGACATGAGGTGCTGCATGGGGCGTGGACACACCAGCCTGGCGGTCTGGTGGGATGGTCAGGGGCCGAGAAAGGAAGATGCGATGCGAGCGGTGCCACATTTGGAGTAGCCTAGCATTCGTGGACGCTCCCTTTCAATGGACGGCACATCCGTTGATTACATCACTGGTAGCACACTTACAGGACGTGTGACGGCATGCTTGGCTGGCCGCATCAGCAAGGGACCCTGGCTTATGGTAGGTTTGGTGAGAGCACCTTGGGGGAACCCTACCATCGCGTAACAAGAATCGCATAATTGGGACAGCCAAGAACTTGCAATTTATCCAGGCCAGACCTACTAATGCATAGCTAGTGCATTAGGGGAATCCACACGGTCAACGCCAGAGTACAGGCAACAGAGTATCATGGGTGAATACGTGCCAAATTTAACGTACGGAAGGTTTCGTCCGCTCACAGTGCGACATCCGCAGCATGTGGGCGTTCCTCCTCGTATCGACGGCCTTTGTCGCTGCCGTCTGCCTTTGCACTTTCTGATGAACACCCGAATCCAGAGATTGCCGGCAGTTGCATGTTACCGTTCTGTGCACCTGCCAGCTTGGGAGAACGAGTTGGGGGGTAGTCGCCATGACTGGCTTGTACTTCCTGATCGCGGGTGACTGCCAGCAGATTATCCTCGCTTGCCTCGACCGGGTTGGTGCCCTGCGGCTTCCAGATGTTGTGGAGACAATCCAGACACTCGGTAAGCCTGTCGTAAGTGCTGTACGTATTACAGCCTGGAGTAGTTGCCTGCCATTCGGCGTGAATTACTTCCACGCCGCGTGATTCGCGTTTCGGGGCAAGGAATGTGACCTACGAATGCGACAGAAAGGGCAGCGTGTCATGTCCGCAACTATTGTGAGTTATGAATTAATTGTGTTTTGTCTTCGTGTCTCATTATTTGTTGCCGAACTCCTTGGCATTAATAAAATTACCATGACCGTGCACTAACGTAAAAACACAATAACACATAGCCTTTTTTGGCAATATCGATGCCAATCTGGTGTACCAATTACCATGCCACGGTGGTAAGCACTTCGCTGGTGTTCGGCAATTATCACATCAGGGTCACGTCATAATAATTTGGTCTATGGCTACCTTCTGCTGGCAGCTTCGTGATGAAGCCGACATGCATGTTCATCCAACAGGCAGCAGCGGGCAGCCACGTTGCAACGAAGACGTGATTGCCCACGACGAATGAGGATACGGAGGCCACGTGTCACTCCAAAGAGGCCCCACAACTCGACTACGAGCGTGTTGTTGTTGTTGTTGTTGCCCACGCCGCACATAAGGCAGGACCAGCCGTTGGATCCACTATCAATAAGAGTTTTTGTAAACATCAGTCACTGATTTCTTCAGACGATGCGCAAGGCTGGGATGCGCAAGGCTGGGAATGCGCAAGGCTGGGCGCGGCGCAGCGTGCGCAAGGCTGGCGTGCGCAAGGCTGGGGAGTGCGCGGGCGTAACAACGTTAAGGCAGGCCAGGCGCAGGCACGTAAAAACACGGGCGACGGGCCATGGGCCACGGGCCACGCGTCGGCCGTCGGCCCAGCCATTCCTGCATTTTAGGAACGTTGCCGGGCACAAAATTCAAATTCTGGTGCGGCATGGCTGCGGCAGCTACCTGGCCCGGGCTGGCCGACGTTGGCATGGACGACTGTCAAGAAAGAGTTCATCTCGCTTGGGTAAGCTGCGGTTGTTTCGTCTGGGCGCTCTTCCCATTTTATTGCTAACGGGTCGATTTACTTACCCAACGTTTCCATCCAGGGCAGAAATGCCAACGACTTTTCAGTCGGCCACTTCCATTTTTTACCCACTTCGAGTCGTAACGTCATCCAAGGAATACTTTACCCTCTGTATTCCGGCCTGTCTCCTTCTATTTCGCAGGAACCCTTCGCTTCTGGTTGGCGTTCCTGCACTGCAGGCAGGCTGCAGTCTCTACCGCTGCATTTTTTTGTAAGTACTTCGGTTGGGAAGTTCGTCTAACGTTTGGCCGCGTCTCTACACTGTGTTTCCGTCAGCAACGGGATGGAGGTCCGGTTTTTCATGATCGGCAACCGTTTTGGTCACGTCATTTTCAGCAACACGCAACTGCCTCTGCCTTACACGCTGCGCTTTGTCGTCCTTCCGTCGGTTCGGGAAAGCTTCTTACGTCTTTCCATTACATCATTACCGTCCAGGTAGTTTCTTACCATTTGCTTTCGGTCGGCAACGGGTCGGGAGCATATACAGTGGGTCATTATCCGCAATGCAGCTTCCCCCCTGTTTTCCCCACAGGCTCTCCCTGTATTTCCTTGGGGAACATCTTTGGATTAGCTCCCGTGCATCAAACGTGCATCAAGAGCACATTTTTTAGGGAGACTTTGGCTGTTCGTGGGATGGGAAGCACTACTGTGCCCATGTTTTCCACTGCTTGATCTTGACTGCATACCCCACGCACCTGTCACCCACCTGACTTTTGCTAGTAGTTGCTGGATTTTTTCTTATAGCAGGTGCTGCGTGCTGGTGATTGACATTACGGTCGCCATTGCTTGCCAGTAATTCAAAGTTGCTTGAAATGGTCAGCATCACGGCCAAGTCTACGTTCAGATCCTGCTTGGAATTTGTGGCGGGCGTTTTCTGTATTGGATGAACGCCAGTTTTTGTGACAGTGTGATTGTGTATAGGAACAAGTTTGAAGCAACAGCACACGTAGCATATTCATACTCATATACATGCGCTTAATGTGAACGATGTAGCCTAGGGCGAAGAGCGTTGGTTTACACGACGACGTATTCAAAGTATAACTTCTGTAAACAAGTATCCATCTGCGTGTTTTAATTCATTTTGGCAGCCATGCATGTGCACAAGAGTACCAATTAATTATTCCTACACTAGGGGTCGATGTATTTAGCATTCACTTTGGCATTTACTGCGGCAATGCCATTACTCCGTGGCTCCCCAATGGGACATGTACTGTGTCTTGTTGTGTTGACAGCGTGTAATAAGTGTTGCAACGAACTAGGCAAGGGCTAATGGACTAAACAGTGAGGGGCAGCACATTGATTGCCGCATTGAAGCCAAGAATCATTTAGCACTCGCAGTTAGGTATCGCCATGATGCAGAGAAATTGTTGTGGCCTGACCACTTGAGGCAGTGAGACAAGGTTGGATGCCCTCCCAATCAGTGTATAGGGGTTGAAGGTTGTTTTATTGCCACCCATGTAACGCAATATACGTGTGCTTGATGAGTGGATGGATGGATGGATGGATGGATGGATGGATGGATGGATGGATGGATGGATGGATGGATGGATGGATGGATGGATGGATGGATGGATGGATGGATGGATGGATGGATGGATGGATGGATGGATGGATGGATGGATGGATGGATGGATGGATGGATGGATGGATGGATGGATGGATGGATGGATGGATGGATGGATGGATGGATGGATGGATGGATGGATGGATGGATGGATGCATGGATGCATGGATGCATGGATGCATGGATGCATGGATGCATGGATGCATGGATGCATGGATGCATGGATGCATGGATGCATGGATGCATGGATGCATGGATGCATGGATGCATGGATGCATGGATGCATGGATGCATGGATGCATGGATGCATGGATGCATGGATGCATGGATGCATGGATGCATGGATGCATGGATGCATGGATGCATGGATGCATGGATGCATGGATGCATGGATGCATGGATGCATGGATGCATGGATGCATGGATGCATGGATGCATGGATGCATGGATGCATGGATGCATGGATGCATGGATGCATGGATGCATGGATGCATGGATGCATGGATGCATGGATGCATGGATGCATGGATGCATGGATGCATGGATGCATGGATGCATGGATGCATGGGTGCATGGGTGCATGGGTGCATGGGTGCATGGGTGCATGGGTGCATGGGTGCATGGGTGCATGGGTGCATGGGTGCATGGGTGCATGGGTGCATGGGTGCATGGGTGCATGGGTGCATGGGTGCATGGGTGCATGGGTGCATGGGTGCATGGGTGCATGGGTGCATGGGTGCATGGGTGCATGGATGCATGGATGCATGGATGCATGGATGCATGGATGCATGGATGGATGGATGCATGGATGGATGGATGCATGGATGCATGGATGCATGGATGCAAGGATGCATGGATGCATGGATGCATGGATGCATGGATGCATGGATGCATGGATGCATGGATGCATGGATGCATGGATGCATGGATGCATGGATGCATGGATGCATGGATGCATGGATGCATGGATGCATGGATGCATGGATGCATGGATGCATGGATGCATGGATGCATGGATGCATGGATGCATGGATGCATGGATGCATGGATGCATGGATGCATGGATGCATGGATGCATGGATGCATGGATGCATGGATGCATGGATGCATGGATGGATGGATGCATGGATGCATGGATGCATGGATGCATGGATGCATGGATGCATGGATGCATGGATGCATGGATGCATGGATGCATGGATGCATGGATGCATGGATGCATGGATGCATGGATGCATGGATGCATGGATGCATGGATGCATGGATGCATGGATGCATGGATGCATGGATGCATGGATGCATGGATGCATGGGTGCATGGGTGCATGGGTGCATGGGTGCATGGGTGCATGGGTGCATGGGTGCATGGGTGCATGGGTGCATGGGTGCATGGGTGCATGGGTGCATGGGTGCATGGGTGCATGGGTGCATGGGTGCATGGGTGCATGGGTGCATGGGTGCATGGGTGCATGGGTGCATGGGTGCATGGGTGCATGGGTGCATGGGTGCATGGGTGCATGGGTGCATGGATGCATGGATGCATGGATGCATGGATGCATGGATGCATGGATGCATGGATGCATGGATGCATGGATGCATGGATGCATGGATGCATGGATGCATGGATGCATGGATGGATGCATGGATGCATGGATGCATGGATGCATGGATGCATGGATGCATGGATGCATGGATGCATGGATGCATGGATGCATGGATGCATGGATGCATGGATGCATGGATGCATGGATGCATGGATGCATGGATGCATGGATGCATGGATGCATGGGTGCATGGGTGCATGGGTGCATGGGTGCATGGGTGCATGGGTGCATGGGTGCATGGGTGCATGGGTGCATGGGTGCATGGGTGCATGGGTGCATGGGTGCATGGGTGCATGGGTGCATGGGTGCATGGGTGCATGGGTGCATGGGTGCATGGGTGCATGGGTGCATGGGTGCATGGGTGCATGGGTGCATGGGTGCATGGGTGCATGGGTGCATGGGTGCATGGGTGCATGGATGCATGGATGCATGGATGCATGGATGCATGGATGCATGGATGGATGGATGCATGGATGGATGGATGGATGCATGGATGCATGGATGCATGGATGCATGGATGCATGGATGCATGGATGCATGGATGCAAGGATGCATGGATGCATGGATGCATGGATGCATGGATGCATGGATGCATGGATGCATGGATGCATGGATGCATGGATGCATGGATGCATGGATGCATGGATGCATGGATGCATGGATGCATGGATGCATGGATGCATGGATGGATGATTGGCTAACAAAGTGAGTGGTTGCGTGTCGTGCGCATGGTCATGTTAGTCCTCCTTGCCTCCCTATGAAACTAAGGGTTGAGAAAGCAGGTTTGGGCTCGGCGGCTACCATATTGTAGTGACATGCACACACGGGCTGTTGGGAGCCACGGGGAAGAGAATATGAGAAATCGGGTTAGCTTCGATTGCCAATTCGTAGCCATCCACTAAGCTGCTGTTTAGAATGGTAGGTGCTTTTACACACTTTATACAGACGTCCACTTAAGCTAAATTTGGACTAATTGAGCTCTGAGACATCATGGTGGTGCCGGTCTACACGATCATTTCTAGCTTTTCTCATTCTGTCATTTTTTGTTGGATGCAATATCAATATTGTGTAGACACCTCACTTATGTTATGATTTGGCCATTATGGATTCAAGAAACACCTGCCATGATCCTCCATTTGGCAACACTCACGCCATGGTGAACACCATTTTATTTTTTATTGCTTGATGACATTGGTTGAGATCACCTAGTAAGACAGTTGATGTTGTGGGCGGGGGTGGGCAAGGATCTGGCACTCAGACATGTCTTTGGCCGGTGGGGTTACATGGGTGGCAAGAGGCAGATGCCTGTTTGGGCAAACCAATGTTGGTGCAGTTAATAGTAATTATATTGACTGGTTTTTCACTCCCTCTCTCCTCTTTGGACTGCCATGCAGAGCAAGAAGCGGTGGCAGAAGATTGTCAAGGCGCACACGCCCGACCCTGTGGGCAAGCCCCCTCCCCCCAAGCGGTGGAGGCGTTTTGATGAGTAGTGTAGTTAGGATTTTCTAGATAGCTTAGAGTTAGGATAGTTCGTTCACGCGGCTCCCTCCACCCCATCCATCATGGAATATGTGCTACATGATCTCCCCACGGAGGCATGTTATAATTTAATTTACTTTAATTTAATATTGACTGGTTATGTTGGATGCAAGGGTAGGATGTAAACTACACCTGCTCTAGGTGCACCAAGGGCACCGGGACCACCATGATGTCTCAGAGCTCAATTAGTCCAAATTTAGCTTAAGTGGACGTCTGTATAAAGTGTGTAAAAGTACCTACCATTCTAAACAGCAGCCTAGTGGATGGCTACAAATTGGCAATCGAAGCACTGGCTAAACCGATTTCTCATATTCTCTTCCCCGTGGCTCCCAACAGCCCGTGTGCGCATGCCACTACGATATGGCAGCCGCCGAGCCCAAACATGCTTTCTCAACCCTTAGTTTCATAGGGAGGCAAGGAGGACTAACATGACCATGCGCACGACACGCAAGCACTTACTTTGTTAGCCAATAATCCATCCATGCATCCATCCATGCATCCATGCATCCATGCATCCATGCATCCATGCATCCATGCATCCATGCATCCATGCATCCATGCATCCATGCATCCATGCATCCATGCATCCATGCATCCATGCATCCATGCATCCATGCATCCATGCATCCATGCATCCATGCATCCTTGCATCCATGCATCCATGCATCCATGCATCCATGCATCCATGCATCCATGCATCCATGCATCCATGCATCCATGCATCCATGCATCCATGCATCCATGCATCCATGCATCCATGCATCCATGCATCCATGCATCCATCCATCCATGCATCCATCCATCCATGCATCCATGCATCCATCCATGCATCCATGCATCCATGCATCCATGCATCCATGCATCCATGCATCCATGCATCCATGCATCCATGCATCCATGCATCCATGCATCCATGCATCCATGCATCCATGCATCCATGCATCCATGCATCCATGCATCCATGCATCCATGCATCCATGCATCCATGCATCCATCCATCCATGCATCCATGCATCCATGCATCCATGCATCCATGCACCCATGCACCCATGCACCCATGCACCCATGCACCCATGCACCCATGCACCCATGCACCCATGCACCCATGCACCCATGCACCCATGCACCCATGCACCCATGCACCCATGCCCATGCACCCATGCACCCATGCACCCATGCACCCATGCACCCATGCACCCATGCACCCATGCACCCATGCACCCATGCACCCATGCACCCATGCACCCATGCACCCATGCACCCATGCACCCATGCACCCATGCACCCATGCACCCATGCACCCATGCACCCATGCACCCATGCACCCATGCATCCATGCACCCATGCACCCATGCACCCATGCATCCATGCATCCATGCATCCATGCATCCATGCATCCATGCATCCATGCATCCATGCATCCATGCATCCATGCATCCATGCATCCATGCATCCATGCATCCATGCATCCATGCATCCATGCATCCATGCATCCATGCATCCATGCATCCATGCATCCATGCATCCATGCATCCATGCATCCATGCATCCATGCATCCATGCATCCATGCATCCATGCATCCATGCATCCATGCATCCATGCATCCATGCATCCATGCATCCATGCATCCATGCATCCATGCATCCATGCATCCATGCATCCATGCATCCATGCATCCATGCATCCATGCATCCATGCATCCATGCATCCATCCATCCATCCATCCATCCATCCATCCATCCATCCATCCATCCATCCATCCATCCATCCATCCATCCATCCATCCATCCATCCATCCATCCATCCATCCATCCATCCATCCATCCATCCATCCATCCATCCATCCATCCATCCATCCATCCATCCATCCATCCATCCATCCACTCATCAAGCACACGTATATTGCGTCACATGGGTGGCAATAAAACAACCTTCAACCCCTATACACTGATTGGGAGGGCATCCAACCTTGTCTCACTGCCTCAAGTGGTCAGGCCACAACAATTTCTCTGCATCATGGCGATACCTAACTGCGAGTGCTAAATGATTCTTGGCTTCAATGCGGCAATCAATGTGCTGCCCCTCACAGTTTAGTCCATTAGCCCTTGCCTAGTTCGTTGCAACACTTATTACACGCTGTCAACACAACAAGACACAGTACATGTCCCATTGGGGAGCCACGGAGTAATGGCATTGCCGCAGTAAATGCCAAAGTGAATGCTAAATACATCGACCCCTAGTGTAGGAATAATTAATTGGTACTCTTGTGCACATGCATGGCTGCCAAAATGAATTAAAACACGCAGATGGATACTTGTTTACAGAAGTTATACTTTGAATACGTCGTCGTGTAAACCAACGCTCTTCGCCCTAGGCTACATCGTTCACATTAAGCGCATGTATATGAGTATGAATATGCTACGTGTGCTGTTGCTTCAAACTTGTTCCTATACACAATCACACTGTCACAAAAACTGGCGTTCATCCAATACAGAAAACGCCCGCCACAAATTCCAAGCAGGATCTGAACGTAGACTTGGCCGTGATGCTGACCATTTCAAGCAACTTTGAATTACTGGCAAGCAATGGCGACCGTAATGTCAATCACCAGCACGCAGCACCTGCTATAAGAAAAAATCCAGCAACTACTAGCAAAAGTCAGGTGGGTGACAGGTGCGTGGGGTATGCAGTCAAGATCAAGCAGTGGAAAACATGGGCACAGTAGTGCTTCCCATCCCACGAACAGCCAAAGTCTCCCTAAAAAATGTGTTCTTGATGCACGTTTGATGCACGGGAGCTAATCCAAAGATGTTCCCCAAGGAAATACAGGGAGAGCCTGTGGGGAAAACAGGGGGGAAGCTGCATTGCGGATAATGACCCACTGTATATGCTCCCGACCCGTTGCCGACCGAAAGCAAATGGTAAGAAACTACCTGGACGGTAATGATGTAATGGAAAGACGTAAGAAGCTTTCCCGAACCGACGGAAGGACGACAAAGCGCAGCGTGTAAGGCAGAGGCAGTTGCGTGTTGCTGAAAATGACGTGACCAAAACGGTTGCCGATCATGAAAAACCGGACCTCCATCCCGTTGCTGACGGAAACACAGTGTAGAGACGCGGCCAAACGTTAGACGAACTTCCCAACCGAAGTACTTACAAAAAAATGCAGCGGTAGAGACTGCAGCCTGCCTGCAGTGCAGGAACGCCAACCAGAAGCGAAGGGTTCCTGCGAAATAGAAGGAGACAGGCCGGAATACAGAGGGTAAAGTATTCCTTGGATGACGTTACGACTCGAAGTGGGTAAAAAATGGAAGTGGCCGACTGAAAAGTCGTTGGCATTTCTGCCCTGGATGGAAACGTTGGGTAAGTAAATCGACCCGTTAGCAATAAAATGGGAAGAGCGCCCAGACGAAACAACCGCAGCTTACCCAAGCGAGATGAACTCTTTCTTGACAGTCGTCCATGCCAACGTCGGCCAGCCCGGGCCAGGTAGCTGCCGCAGCCATGCCGCACCAGAATTTGAATTTTGTGCCCGGCAACGTTCCTAAAATGCAGGAATGGCTGGGCCGACGGCCGACGCGTGGCCCGTGGCCCATGGCCCGTCGCCCGTGTTTTTACGTGCCTGCGCCTGGCCTGCCTTAACGTTGTTACGCCCGCGCACTCCCCAGCCTTGCGCACGCCAGCCTTGCGCACGCTGCGCCGCGCCCAGCCTTGCGCATTCCCAGCCTTGCGCATCCCAGCCTTGCGCATCGTCTGAAGAAATCAGTGACTGATGTTTACAAAAACTCCTATCAATAACCCTGTCGGTTCACCGGCGCGGGAATAAACTGAACTCAACTCAACTCAACGCCGCACGCCGCACATGGGCAGTTGAGATTTGGAGACGGCCGAGGGCCAGGACACTGAACAGCATGCCATCACGAACATATTGTTGGTATTCTATCATTCATTGGTTTTGGAGTGCGTTATCAGGCGATCGATTTGTATGATCGATTTGTGTTATGATTATGTATGCCAGGGACTCCACATGAGGGATGCCAGCAAAAACTAAAATGGACCAGTCAGGCCGGCAGCCTGCCGGAGGAACGCGAACGCTAGCAACAACTAAAAAGTACAGAGTTGACCAGTCCGGCCGGCAATCTGCCGGGACGCAAATTTTTGTAGGCTAAGACCAGTAGTTTTTGTACGTTACGCCCGACATCATCACCTACATACAATGCGGCGTGCGCCCTATTTATTCCCGTTTTCTCGTTGCCCCTTAGTTGCGTTGGGGCACCTCCTCCGTCCCCAGCCGACGGCTCCAACCCCTCCTGGCGCGCCGTAGCAAGGTCCATGTAGCATGTGCGGTACTCCGGGCGATTCGATAGCATGCAGCATGCAGCATGTCGGGCCACTGGACAGGGCTCTCCAGCGACTGTCCGGCGTTTTTCGGATCCATCTATCTATGCGGTTTTCGGGTACCATCTATGCCGTTTTTCGGGTTTTCGGGATCCATCTATCGGTTTTCGGGTACCATCTATGCGGTTTTTCGGGTTTTCGGGATCCATCTATGCGGTGTTCGGGTACCATCTATGCGGTTTTCGGGTGTACCTGTCAGTCGGGCCGTTGGATTCACACATCCGTCTGACGGTGGTAAATCTACAAGTCTGCAATCGGTGGGAGAGAGGGTGCATTCTTGCCTGTGGTTCCGCTTACAGCACTGTTCAGTTCAGTTCATCTGTTTCCCACGTACGCCGCACATGGGCCGCACTGTTCAGTTCAGTTCAGTTGTTTCCCACGCCGCACTATGGGCCGCATAGAGTCTATTAGTGGCCGAGGGCCGGTATAATATAGTAGTATATCGGGTGGATGGTACTAGGGTACTGTTACGTGGACTATTGCATCATCAGACACCCCCGCGCTGCCGGAACGCTGCTTGGTGCGTCCTAGCAAGCCGTCACAAGTCACAAGTGTATCCGCGGAGGGAATGGCGTGTGGATTGAGACAACAGGTAGCATGGGTAATCCCCTGATGCGGCGGTTGGTGCCTCCGATCCCCAGCCATCGTGGTGGCAGGCGGCTCCAAGTCCAATGTCCCGGGCCGGCACCGACGCCCGGCCGATGCGCCCGCCGATCCGCCGTCTGCGGGGTATGCGGGGGGTGGGGGTGGGGGGGTGGAGCATCCTGTGGAGTTACGTGCAGTCTGTGGGCGTCATGGTGGGTTCAGTTTGCAGGGGGTCACTGTGAATGTGGGTCACTGGGGTATTGGAGTCGTGGGTGGCCTACACCGTAGGTGATACTGTTGCGCATGAGTGGGAGGTGAGTGTGGTAGTGGGGTGGCACTGTGCGAGGGTCTTGTGTCGGTGTGTCCAGGGTGGGTGGGTGGTGGTGGTGGGGGACCCCCCCCCGTTAGGCGGGTGGCGTGGGGACATTGTGCTGGGGTCGGTGACGATTGAATAGTAGTTTTGGGACAGGTTTGCGATGTTTGTGTGGAAGGGGGTGGAGGGAATACAGAAGGGTGGTAGTAGTCACATAGGTTGGTTAGGGGGACTCAAGGTGGATGGTCGGGTGGGTCAGCGTATGGTTTGGGGAGGAGGGCAGCGTATGGTTTGGGGAGGAGGGCAGCGTATGGTTTGGGAAGGAGGGCGGTGTGACAGTGTTGTGGGGGACCTCAGTGTGGGGGCGAGAGGGGTCCGTAGTAAGGGGGGGATGGATAGCGGCATGTGGATGTCTGTAATGTATATGGGTGGGTGGGGTGGGTATGGAACAGGCAGGGGAGTGGGGCGAGTGGGGGTTGGCGGGGTGGAGGGTGCTGGCATTGTGGCGGGATGGTTGAAGGCGCATGGACACTCATAATGGCAAGAGTAACTGCAGGCATAGCAACATTGGACTAGATGTGCCTAGAACATCTGCAACCCGCACCATGCAACAACCAACACCAACTGGCAACTGCCAACAGTGACAACATTCGCAAGATGTGACACCAAGGCCATTGGAGACCCTGATATGCAACTTTCGGGGGCTCCTAGTCCTGCCGTGTACTTCACTTAATTCAGGCGGAGGTGATGGAGGTGGTGTGATGCTTAAGCATGTCCGCCCAGGTCTGCATGGGTGAAAGTAGCAGCGCCAGCCGGGCCAGCGGAGGCTGGCTTGGCGGCAATGTCCTTCACCCCGCCTGGGCGGTGATGCCTGCGGTGTTGTGCAGGCACTCGATGGCGATGGCGTTGTCCGGCCTTGAGGCGCTGGTCGATGTCGCGGAGCTGGGCGGTGATGGCGTCGGAGGTGGGGGTGGTGGCGGCGGAGGAGGCGAGGAGGCGAGGAGGGTGGAGGTGGCGGTGGAGATGGTGGAGAGGAGGGGGATATCGGCAGCCAGCGTGCTGCCCATGGCTGTCACATCTGCAGCGATGGGGGCCACGTGCCAGCTGCTCGAGGGCCTCCTTGGGTTAAGGAGGGAGCGGATGGATGATTCGGCCAAGGTGGTGGTGATGGGCTTGGGGGGCCAGAGCTCCTCCAGGATCATTGGATGTCTGTGTCAGATTACTTTCTTCAGGGTTCTTCTTCTTTTCCGGGTTTTCCTTATGTTGCATGCCAATCTCACCTCCGTAATTTTTCATTCTCAATGAATATACATACGTTATATATATCAAGGCAATGTGGGGCCCCACCGGGTCATCCCCTTTGTCCTTGAGGAGTTCGGGGCCATGGGCCCCAAGACAGCGGAGTTTTTCCACGAGTGCTGCCAGCGCCGTGAAGACCGCCTCGACCTCGAGGGTCAGACCGCCCCGTGGTCGGCCCGCACGTGGTCCTCGTATTGGCGGCAGCGTCTGTCACTCGCCCTCACTCGCACCGTGGCTGATGTGTTATTCCGCCGCACCCGGGCCGACTTTGTCGCGACCCACGCGGTCTAGATTCCTTCCAGGCCTGCATGGTGGGCCGGCAGCGCTGTTGCTGCGTGTAGTTTTGTGATGTATAGTTAGTTGTACCTTGTGCCGCTGGCGTGATCCTTGGATGTCTGTGTCAGATTACTATTAATTTCTTCAGGGTTATTCTCCCAGTCATCGGTTTTTTCCTTATGTTGCATGCCTATCTCACCTCCGTAATCTATCATTCTCAATGAATATATATCAAGGAGTTTTTACGTGGGTGCCTTTACTCTGATGTAAGTATTTATATTTTTTAATGTATATATATCAAGGAGACAGCCAGTTAATGTAAAGCGCTGGTTGTCTCCTTGATGTAATCGGTTGCGGCTGCCGGAAACACAGTAATGAAACATTTTCGCACGTGCATGACATAATTCAGGCTATGACGACCCCTACTAGCTAAAGCAAAGCTGGGGTCTGGTAAATGAGAGTTTCCGGTGCCCAGTCCAACCCACTTGACAGCTCTCGCCCTCTCTCAGCCATCCGGATCAACCGTCCACCCATCGCCAAGCTCCTTGGGCCGGCGAGCCCAAGAACCCTGCCAAGAACACAAATGATGCATTTATTACCATGGCTACGAACACTTCGCCGTCTCTCCAATCGGCTACTGGCCGGCCTGACCAAGGAAGAATGTGCCGAGATCGTCCAGTTGTTTGCCCAGGAGGCGAACGCAAGCTCGTTGCCGGTAATTGGGGGGCGGGCCCATCGCCGACGCCGACGCGGCGAAGTTTCTCACCGGCGTGTCAGGAATGCCCATCGCCTCGCTATCATGTACAGCTTCTTTCAGCTCTGTCTGACAACGATCAACGTGCCCTTGTCGCTGCGCTTCGCAACCCAGCCTCCAGTCCCGCCCAGCGCCTCAGTGCAGCCACACCGCGGCTCGATCCGGCCTCCCTCAGCAAGGATGACATCCGCGCAGTGTTGGAGGAGCACGTGACCTGGTCGCTGGCCGAGAACCTGACCTCGCTGACCGCTAATGTCGCTCAACACGACGGAGACCCGGGTCGATCTCCGATGCATGTGGAAAACAAGGTCGCCCAAAAACTTCAACCCCAGCTCACGGCGCAGGCTTCTGAGCTAGGCGCATGCCGCCCTAATGAGTTTCTCGCCTATATCAGGGGGAGGACAAGTGCGGCCTGCTAATAGTGTATCCCGGTACGGGTATGGTCAAATACGGTACGGCATGCCGTCTGGGCAGTGTATACGGCATAAATACGGCAAGGTTACGGCGAAACCATGTAGAAAATACAGGTACGGGCACCCACAGTATCTCAGTAAATTAATTAATTAATTAATTAAAATCATAGCTCCGTTGGGAGCATATGTAACTTTTCCGCGTTTTCCGCGTTTTCCGCGGCCTGGCACTGAACGCAAAGGTTTTCACCTTTGCGGAGTGTCTGATCAGAATATGTAACACATAGCCCTGAGAAAGGGGCATCTATGGGTTTGTAATACAATCAGGGCTACAACCTGCAGGTGGAGGATGTACAACTGTCACCTGCTCTGGGTGCACAAGGTGCACAGTGCACCGCCATGATGGTTCATGCCTCCTTAACAAGCACAGGCACCCAGGGGGGGCTTGAAGAGAGGGCCTAGAAGGCCTGCATGACATATGAGGTGGAGGGTATGTGGCTAGGCTATAGCTGGTGTACACATGGCATCTCAGCAGAGAGTAACTCCCTGCATAGGCATCGCATGGCTAAATTCTTAATGCATCATCCATGGGAGGTCCCATTGTAGGCTGGGCGCGGCTAGATACTGAAAGCATCATCCATGGGGGCCATTATGGGCGCACATGCGCGTGGGCCACTTGCAAAGGCTAAGCCTATCTAATCTACAATACTGGTATATTCCCTAGTCTGGAGTGGCAGGAGGGGCCTGCCAGGGCTTGTGGTCAACGTGGATGACCGCCCCCCTCCAGTATACCGGCTTCCCCCCTGCACGCTGCCGGAGCTGAAGGTAGGTCGGCCATAGCTCGCGTCGCCGCTGTTGCTGGGCCAAGGTCAAGTCGTCGTCCAGCGTGAAGCGAGTCTCCGAGAGCTTCTTGCGGCATTTAAGGAACGCCAGCTTGTCCGTCATGTACTTAAAGGTGAGGAGCACGGGTGCCGGGCCAGCCTTCCCCCGCGCGCGGGGGAGGCGTACAGCCGACATGTCCAGCTCACCAGTGAGTAAATATGATATAATCTCAGTAAATACGCCTAGGCATGCAAAAATACGCAGTACCAGGATACACTAGGCCGGGCACCTGCTTGTCAATTAGAAGCTTTGTCTACGTCCTGTTCAGTTCCGTTGGTTTGATTCCGCGGTAGCCGTTTGGCTTGGATTTGTTCAAGTCTGGGTACCGGCCTGTGGGGAGTGGACAGGAATGAGAATGGCCACAGATTTGCGCCAGCTCAATGCACACACACACGTAAGCCGGTACCCTGTGGCATGAGGCCGGGAAGGGGGGGGTCTCTGCCCCCCTGCCTGCTGCATGTGCACACTCAGGGAATATAAATGCACTCTGGTCTCTGTGACTCCCCAACGGGAGCACCTGTTTCATTAATTAATGGCTGATCACATGATGTGGAGGTGCCCATATTCATAACTTTTGCTTGCCGCATCGCGCGGGAACACTTCATTACATCTGCCGGGACATGCACAGGACGAATCGACCTCGTACGTACGGTCATATATTCCACAACGGACGAAACGTAATACCATCTCTGTGAATGAGAAAAACGAATATGCCGGAATCATGCATGGGAGTGCGTGGCTAATTTAGGGGACCAAGCCCGGGATGAGAGAGCGCGTGCCTAATTTAAATTAAATGCTGCTCTACCGTGCATGTCAAGTTGCGAAAAAAGCTGGCGTGATTTATTTACCCACTAATTGAGACCTCAATTGAGCTCTGTGCGGTGGGCACCGCATAACTAGCGTAAGCACTAGCTGTACAAATTCATCTTCAGTACTTGGCAGGGTGACCGTTAATAGTCAGTTCAGAACTTGACAATGTCACCTGAACGCAAGTCACATGCTCGTGCCACAGCCCTGTTTCCCTGCCAACGGGACTCATGATTTAATTTAGACATCCAACAGGGAAATAACGTACAAAAGTGCGTCCCTTCATGGTAAACACAGCGTGGCAAATGCCTGGCCAGTGGTAAGCACAAAATGGAAAGTAATCTGATAGCCACACAGCGGCTAAGGCAGCGACATCGCGGCAGATCGGATGGGCCGCTGCCAGTTTCCATGGTCTTGAACAGATATACGGCACAGTCGATGGCAGCCACAGTAACGTAACAGGGTTCCACTCCAACCAACAACGGGCGCAAGCACAGGCGTCCGCAACTACCAGCCGCTACTGGCACCCTTTTGCCCCCGCCGGTCCTGTCGCCCGTAGTTTGGGCGCGGCACCATCGCGTGCGTCGGCAGGCTGATCTGGTAGCTGGGCGCGACACGCGGCCGCGCACGCTCTGCGTCCCCGCGCTCCCTGCCCTCAAACGCGCCCGGCCGCACCACCACGCGCGGCTCAGGGTCCAAGGGGGGACCCTGGCTGCGCCCCCCCAGCGTGCCCCCCCGGTGCCCGCTGACCTGTCGCACAGGCTCGGCGTCCCCCTTGAGCCGCTTGCGCGCACGCTCCTCCTCTGGCTCAAACGGCAATGCTTGTGCACGCAGCTGCGAGCCGCCACCTGGCGGCCCCCGCGCCCTCGCGTCGACATCCCTGGCACTTGCGGCTGACCCCCCGCGGCCCTGGCTGTCCCCCTGTTCCCACCCTGGGCCCTGCGTCCGGCGGCGGTCGTCGCCCTTCCTGTGGCGCTCCGCCCCCCCATCATCAAAGTGGGTGTGCGTGGCGGCGCGGTGGACAAGCCCCCGGTCGTGGGATCCCCCATCATGCTGGTGGTCCCCGTAGCCATGATGGCGGCTGTCCTGCTGGTGGTGCTGCTGGGGATGGCCCTGGTGATGGTGGTGGTGGTGGTGGTGGTGGTGATGGTGGCGGTGGTGATCACCCTGGTCTGCGTAGTCAGGCGACCAGCGCTCCCCGCCCCCACCCCCCCCGCCACGTCCCTGAGGCACGCCGCCCTCCCTGGAATGTCGCATGCCAGTGCCGGCCTCCTGCGCCCTGACGGCCTGCCGGTGGCGCTGGCTGCTGGCGCCAGGGCTGCCCAAGCGACTCTCCAGCTTGACAGGGACAGCTGGCAGCCCTGCGGCACCCCGGCCTCCCTGGTAATGCGCGCCAGCTGTCCCGGCGCCGCCCTCACCCTGGTCTTGCCACCTGGGTCCCTGGCGGCCGTCCATGGCCGACCCCACGCCCCCCCCTCGGCCGTCACCCCTCCCCCTGCCCCCCTTGCCCCCCCCATCGTGCTTGTCCCCCCCATCGAGTTTGTTGGGGTAGCCATCCCTGGCCTCCACGTTCCTCTTCCTGCCGACGCCTGCAGCACCCTGCGCCCCCCCTGCCTCCCTTTCACGTTGCTGTTGTTCACGTTGTTGGCGCGCTAGCTGATTGCGTGCGCCACGAGAGGGCTCCCCCCCCGACCCGGGTTGACCCCCCCCGCCCCCCCCCCCTCTACCCCCTGAGCTATCCCCTGCCCCGCCCCAGCGGCCCCCCCTGCCTCCCCCTCGCCCTGCCTTGCCTCCCCGTCTGCCCCGGCCAACGCTGCGCCCTCCCTCGCCTCTGACGCCGTCACTGCTACTGTCCTCGCTGTCTTCCTCCCCCTCCTCCTCCTCGTCGACATCTGGCCCGTCTGACCCCTCTGCCCAGGCCCCGCGCAGCCTCCCAACTGCCTCTGCCGCCTCCCCCTCCTCCTCCCCCTCCCCCTCCTCACTGCTTGACCCGCTCACGCCGCCGAACAGAGGTATCTCCCCCGGCTCGCTCCCCCCCTCCTCCCCCTCCTCCGTGCCGCCCTCGTGGCCCTCCCCCCAGCGACCGCCGTGCGCCAGCTGGCGCCGCGTGAGCGCCGCGTCCACTCGCACGATGCGGGAGAGGATGGAGGCGCCTCGCGCCGCCGCGTCCGCCACGTCCGGCGACGTCAGCAGCTGGTGCGCGTACTGGAATGCCTGGCGCACCTTGAGGATGTTGAATGAGTTGCGGCCGACGTCGTTGTCCGGTTGCTGCGCGGGTAGATTCAGAAATAATCAAGATAAACGGTTTATCATCGATCAATTCAAACAGCCTATCATCAAGCGGACATGATGGGCTGGGCCCCAGTGTTTTGTATACAGGGGCCTACGTGGCTGAGGGTTGTGACGTGCGCCAGAGCCGTGCGGGCCATCGCCCAAACATGGCTGGCCAAGGGAGCAATGTTGGACGCCGATTGTTTGGGATGCCGTGGGTGGCCCCATGCACGCATTCATCCTGGAAATCAAGATGGGAAGAGCAAAGGCCATCGGGTGTGCGCACACGCTCATCCCGGAACGTGAGGACCTATTTGCTGCCGATACCATGGCACTATCGGGCGGGCACTCACACCAACTATCACATGTGCGCTCCCGCAAACTGGTGCCTGTTCGTGGGCCCGCCTGGTCCATGACCAGGGTGTTGCATAGGAGCTGCGCGCGGCAGAACAACAAGGGAGCATGTTCCCACCCAAGTGCAATGGCTGCCGTGGCCAGCCCATTTGCCAGCCCATTTGGACGGGCCAGGTGGCAGCGGAGCGGGGCCCAGCTGCCGATGGCTCCCTCCACCATCGAAATACATGCGGGTAACGACCCCTGCAGGCCACCCGGTGCCCACATGCCGGCTGCCAAAAGGCTCCCCTTGGCCCAGCGGGATTACGTCAGCAAGCAGATTGCACGTGTGCCTGCCGCTAAGAGCCAGCTACACATATGCGTGCAGTCTGCATGCGCGACAAGGGTGTTGCCAGAAGCCACTGCCGGCTCTGGAGAAGGGCTACAGAACCCACGACCACTTGCTGGGGGGTGCTGATGCCAGGCCACCAGTGGGGCCAGGCAGGGGGGCCAGGTGCATCCGTCCCCTAGGCCCGCACACGACACAGAAACCCCCCAAGCCCTTCCCCTCCCTTTGACCTGTTGATAACATGCCATGCAAGCATGGAAAAACACACGCATGGTGCATGCATACGCACAAAAGCACCCTGTGGCCTGTCATCCTGGCGGCACAACAATGCCAATACCCTTTGGTTGCCACCGGACGACAGCACAACCCGCATGCGTGTGATCACCTCACCTGCGGGTCCTCCACGCACAGAAGGTACGGCCGCTCGGCGCTCCGCATGCTGTGGGCAGCGGGGCACGTGGGGCGGGGTGACAGGGAGCGGATGCCAAGGCTAAGTATGAGCTACGGGGCAAATCATGACATCATGTTGGAACGGCTTCTTTGTGCATGACAGGCACCGGCATGTCAGCTGCCACAGCATACACCCCTCGCATTGTTAATTTTAATTCGGTTCAGGCGAAAGGCCATTTGGAATTAGACAATAGCGTTTTATTGGTTGCAAGTGCTACTGGGCCCATCCAATTAATTGATTATTAGTTTGTTTGTTTGGTTACCGAACAACCGTTGAACTGGCTGCGAAATTCAATAATTCTTTGTTTGTTTTGTATAAACCCAGCCTTCACTAGGATGCACTGCTCTTACGGCTAGTAAAAGCACATTTTCCAGCCAGAGAATTAATATTTCTTTGTTTTTTACCGCAAAGCGCGTTTGGCAGCCAAAGAATATTTATTTACACTTTCTTTGTTTGTTTGGTAGCTAGAAAACAACAGGGGAGTACACTCAGGAATTAATTATTTAAGAATCTTTCTTTGTTTGTTTGGTAGCTAGAAAACAACAGGGGAGTACACTCAGGAATTAATTATTTAAGAATCTTTTGTTTTATTTATCGTTTGCACGTGGTCGACGCCGCGCTTCATAATTATTTAATAAAACTAAAAATGCGAGGGTTGTAGTGACCGCACGTGGGTGAGCCCCAGGACAGCTCGACTTGCACCAAGGCCCGCCCGCCCGCCCGCCTGGATTCGTTTAGGCCATTTTGCAAACAGTACCACACGATGCAGGGATTCTTGAAGCGGACTCATCCACCTTGCCAGGAATGCAAACCATTTGCCAGGGATATGGACCACCTGCCAGAGGACATCTTGCCTTGACTGACACGAGCGAGTCAGCGATGGCCATGCCCAGATAGCCATGCCCAGATAGAATAACTGGGTTGCAGCAACATGGGCATGAGGTCAGTCGCCCGTACTCAGTTCACAATCAGATGAGCTATCACAACAAGGCGATCACAAACCCTCAGAGACACCGGCACGTGGTCACCGCAAAACATGTACCTTCAACGAACGGCAACATCCGCAGCACCCCACCAATGTCTCCTTCACGATTCCCAGGGCATTTGTCTGTGCCTCAACGAACCGCATGGGCACGGACGATAGCCAGGCTGCCATGCGAGCACACTCAGCAGGCAGGCAGGCAGGCAGGCAGGCAGGCAGGCAGGCAGGCAGGCAGGCAGGCAGGCAGGCAGGCAGGCAGGCAGGCAGGCAGGCAGGCAGGCAGGCAGGCAGGCAGGCCGGCCGGCCGGCCGGCCGGCGGGGCGGGGCGGGGCGGGGCGGGCGGGCGGGCGGGCGGGCGGGCGGGCGGGCGGGCGGCGGGCGGGCGGGCGGGCGGGCGGGCGGGCGGGCGGGCGGCGGGCGGGCGGGCGGGCGGCGGGCGGGCGGGCGGGCGGGCGGGCGGGCGGGCGGGCGGGCGGGCGGGCGGGCGGGCGGGCGGGCGGGCGGGCGGGCGGGCGGGCGGGCGGGGGGCAGGCAGGCAGGGATCCAACGGAAGGGGTGGCCACGTTCATCCGTGGTCACACGTGGCTGGTTATCACAAAAGACAGTCACTAGACATAGCTGCGGCTCAAGTCCCCTGCCATCCATGCTCACCCCAGGTCATCCTTGGCAAAGAAACGACCACCGTTTTGGCAGGAAATGCCGACGTCGTGCACGTTCAGGTTCTTGCCATACAGCTCAAAGAAGTCCACCTGGGGGCCGTGGCAGGGGGGTTGGCAGCGGTGGCAGAGGCAGCCACACGGTGACAGGTGGCAGCAGCACAACGACGAGCGTACAAGTGATCACTTGAGCCTGCTGGCACGGCACGATGCAAAGCCAATAAAAAAGGGTAGCTGGTTGCTGACAATTCGCGCCGCCTGGGGGTTGTCAGATCAGACCAGGGTCGGCTTGCTGAGAATTAGCTCGACCTGACATGCTATAAAAAAAGGTTGTCGAGGCGTGGGGATAATCGGTAGTGGTAGATGGATGCAACAAGACAGGGGTCATCCATGGGCGCGAACTCTATCCACGTGCAACGCATACTAGTTCGCTGTTGCAAGGAATGCCCAGCAATCCAAGATCTCCAAACTTTCCAAGGTTTCGTTCCAAGATTTTCCTACTTTGATTGGAAGTTATGTACTACCCGAAGGTGAGCCAGAATCTGTCGGTCTTCGGCTCGGGTACTACACCGACCCTCGTCGACGCCCACGGCCGCCCACCCGACCTGAGCAAGTACGTCCCTGCGCACCCGACCCGCACCCATATGCCGGTTGCCGTATCTCTGCCCCCTGCCGGCATACCTGCCACCCGCATGTTCCTGCCCCTACCCAGGCTACCCGCACCCATGCTGCCCCACCCATGCTGTGCACCCTCCCACGCTGCCTTCATCATGCTATAGTGCTGCCCGCCGTACCAGCAGCGCCCCCAGGTTCTGCTCCGCTGCCAATGGGGGCCCCTGGCCGCCCAGGCCCCCGTTGGCCCGCTGCGCCATGCGACGTTTGTGCAGCTGAGGGCGCGGGGGATGTACACAGGGGCGTGAATAGGGAGGAAGGGAGCAAGCAGATGCAGGGTGAAGGGTGAAGGGGTGAAGGGGTGAAGGGGTGAAGGGGTGAAGGGGCGAAGGGGCGAAGGGGCGAAGGGGTGAAGGGGTGAAGGGGTGAAGGGGTGAAGGGGTGAAGGGGTGAAGGGGTGAAGGGGTGAAGGGGTGAAGGGGTGAAGGGGTGAAGGGGTGAAGGGGTGAAGGGGTGAAGGGGTGAAGGGGTGAAGGGGTGAAGGGGTGAAGGGGTGAAGGGGTGAAGGGGTGAAGGGGTGAAGGGGTGAAGGGGTGAAGGGGTGAAGGGGTGAAGGGGTGAAGGGGTGAAGGGGTGAAGGGGTGAAGGGGTGAAGGGGTGAAGGGGTGAAGGGGTGAAGGGGTGAAGGGGTGAAGGGGTGAAGGGGGAAAGGCAGAGCGCCGGGCAGGATTCAGCCAACAAAGTGCGTGTGCGCTTAACAGTGGGTACGCAGACAAGCGCGTGCACAGGGAAGGTGCAAGACCAACGTGCGTTGTGGGTGTGGTTGTTATGCTTCGTGATGGGCCGCATCCTTGTGCAGCATTCTCGTGATGTCCTTCACAAGTGGGCGACGGCACCCCGGAGAAGTTGACAAATGACCCCTTTGCCTCCCTTGTCTCCCTGTCGCATGCGCTCTGTTCTGCGCGCACCCGATTGTGCGTGCTCTCCATTCTGCGCGCGCATTCTGCGTGCAAACTGCCCTCGCGCGCACAACACCTCTGGGCAGTTGGTGTGCAGCTCATCCGCATGCTCTGCGGCGACGGCGCGCACTAAGCAGCACAAGGCCCAGCAGGGAAGCACCCATTCTCGAGAGTGCGGGCCTTCACGTCCAACTACAAACCCATGGGTGGCCGTGAGTCAAAGCAAAGGCCACAGAGCTGCGGTGCTGGGTGATATCTCAGCACAAGCTGCCCCTGCTTGCTTGCACCACACAAAGTGAAATCGGTGCAAGGACAAAGCCTTCCGTGGTTCTCAGATGCGAGCGACCTGTATACCATGATAAGGCTGTCGCCGTACTCCTTCGCCTCCCCACTTCCCTCCCATCCACGCGCGCAGCACGCGGGGCGTACCTGCATGTGCACGATGAGCATCACCAGCAGCGAGTAGGAGCCGATGCCGCCCGTGTAAACCTGCACGCCGCCACCATAGGGGTAAGCCAACACAGGGAAAAGGTGCCCTCCATATAAGGCTCCATGTAAGGGGTGGCAACGGGGGTGAACATCTACAAGGCCTAAACACGTGAGAAGCAGGCCATAAACGGCAAACAGGAATGGAGCTCGCTGCTGGCGTGCCAAAACAGATCCGAGCCGCGGCAGGCAGCCACATGCGTTCTGAGAGTAGGCCACGGGTTGTCAGACTAGGCGGGCTGTACCGGTAAACAACGTGGAGAGCCTGTTGCTCCCACATGGCCACCATCAACAGGCGCATGCCTGCTCCACAGCCTAATGGCATCGTGGGTTCTCTCGGGTCACCGCCACCCCCCTCACCTCTCGGGTCACCGCCACCCCCCTCACCTCTCGGGTCACCGCCACCCCCCTCACCTCTCGGGTCACCGCCACCCCCCTCACCTCTCGGGTCACCGCCACCCCCCTCACCTCTCGGGTCACCGCCACCCCCCTCACCTCTCGGGTCACCGCCACCCCCCTCACCTCTCACGTCGTCGCCACCCACCTCACCTCACGCGTTGTCGTCCCATTTGCCTCTCGCTGTACAGGAACGTGCACCGTCAATACGCCACGAACTAGATACTGCCGTCGCCACACGACTATACAGGGAGGACCACGGCACGACCGCTGCATGGCATTACTGTTACTGCGCACCGAAACGGCGGTACCTCCACCACGCAAACGCCTGGACGCGACAGCTTTAAGGTACCGCTTGCATCGCTCCGCTGCGGCGCCCCCCACTTTGTGAAGCTCTCCACCACCATGAGAAACGACGGTATAGCCACCCCCTCCCATCCTTACAATGCCGTTGCCCTCACACCCACATCGTTGAGCTCTAAACCACGAAACAAATACATCCAAGATCCACCTCGTTGCGCGGTGCAGCCATGCGCATCATCCAACGCCCACCTCGTTGAGCTCCCGCTGCTGCAGGAATATCTTGAGGACGAGGCAGAGCGGGCGCAGAGGGGGGTACGCCTCCACCGCTTTCTGCCACGTGGCGAGGGGGTGATGACGAGATGGGGTCGCCGCCACATGGCGTGCGGGTGGCAATAGGAGGATGCATCCACCGAATTGACAGCAACAGTCGTGAGAAATGCTGAGAAAGGGCTTCCTACCGCTGCGGCAGTGATTGCTGCCAAGCCACAGTCCATGCAGTTCACGCAGCTACGGGCACAGCCGCTGGTCGGCCCTGTTTCATGCGGTGCTAGAGTGGACCGGCACATGCGGGGGAGGGGGGCATCCGGGGGGGGGGAGCTGCCGTGGATGCGCCATGTGCGGTAATGTGCTAGCAACAAGGTGACAGGTACGATGAGTGCGCAGCGACAGCGGTTTTTATGGTGAATCGATCCCCCGCCCTGTTGTTGAGCAGCATGCCTGCCGAGTCCTACTGGGATGAGAGTTTTACCAGAGCGACCAGGGTCCCTGGCGCACACGGGCAGTGACGACGCGAGCACGCCGGCGCCGCATGCTCGCAGCCACAGCTTGGCCAGAAGCGCGCACCAGCAGCCATGTGCTTGCAGGCACACATATCAGGGGAGTCAAACCGGCCAAGCCTGAAGGAAGGAAAGGAAGGCAGGCAGGCAGCGTTGGGCCAGAAGAGAGGGATGCGATGCGCTGGCCGTGCACCTGCGGCCGGCCTCCCTCGACCCTCTCCACCATTCCTCCCTCTACCCTCTCCACCATTCCTCCCTCTACCCTCTCCACCATTCCCCCCTCTACCCTCTCCACCATTCCCCCCTCGACCCTCTCCACCATTCCCCCCTCTACCCTCTCCACCATTCCCCCCTCTACCCTCTCCACCATTCCCCCCTCTACCCTCTCCACCATTCCCCCCTCTACCCTCTCCACCATTCCTCCCTCTACCCTCTCCACCATGCCTCGATCCACCCTCTCC
Organism: Mesostigma viride; assembly: GCA_009746045.1. Taxonomy (NCBI): domain Eukaryota; kingdom Viridiplantae; phylum Streptophyta; class Mesostigmatophyceae; order Mesostigmatales; family Mesostigmataceae; genus Mesostigma; species Mesostigma viride. The sequence continues at coordinate 1,179,530 of RPFO01000436.1, read as the reverse complement.
TTGCGCGGCCACGCAGGCACTGTACGCACATAGGGGTGCCTGAGCGTGCGTGTAGGGGTGCCTGAGTATCCCACCCGCGCACGTGCTCGTGATCAAACGCATGCTGGAGGACACGAGGATGCTTGTGAACATGGGGGGCTTGTGGACATGGAAGGCAGCGGCTGGGTACAGGCAGCAAAGCCGGGCCGTGCGCCTATGACATGGCCAAGCGCTCCATGCAGAGTGGCGCCTTGAGCTCTAACTAGCAGCTGCTGTCCCCACCCTTGTCAGAGAGAAAAAAGAAAAGGCAAGCACAGCATTCCTCAGAACAGAGTAATGTAGTATGCGCAGGCGGGTGCGCAGGCACTGGGCGGGCGAGGGGACCTGAGGAGCCACGCCAGCAGGCACAAGGAGGGCAGGGGGAGGATCCGCAGTGGCCGAGGGGTGTCCAGCGGATGTCTGAAATTGTTACCTGCCAACATGGCAGGCATGTGGTACCGGGGTGGCATGCCCCCCCCCCAAAAGCCATGTGTTGCGCTAGCAGCCATGCTCAGGAAGCACCCACAACAGCCGGCAATGTGGCAACAGCCATACGCAGCGGTTTGGCAGCAAGCACAGACCAAGAGTGGGGCTGCTAGTAATTGACCTGCACGGACCTTGACAAAGCTCGCGGCCTCGGGCCCATTGCTGACATCAAAGCTGCGGCGCGCCGTCAAGGTAGCCACCAAGCGTGGGAGGGAAATGCAACGGACAACCGTAAATGGACACATGGGCGGATGAATTGTCTGACAAGAAACTCTTTCTAGTCCAAACGGGTGCGAGCGCCATGCATCATTGTGGTGCAGCATGGCAGCACCATCAGCCTAGGGACGACAAATAAAGAAAAAGACCACAATGGCGGCATGGCATCCTCGACCCACCACCATGACTCGGGTGTCAACCCCGCAGGGAGGGACAAATAATGCCAGCACTCGTGCCCTGCTTATAAGCTAAATGGCGTCTGCAACATGCTTGGTTGTGCACATGAGTTATATTTGGCGTCGGCACATAAGGTAGCCCTGCCGCGGTGCGTAGCGGGCACCTGGGCACCGCTGAACCCCTCCACCACAGGTGTCCCCAGCGACACAAAAGTGAACGGGGTCACAACGGCCCCTCCTGCAGTAGCGGCCTGGTCGCGCCACAGACCCAGCGGCCAGCCCTCGCCACAATATCCCACATGCCCTGGTTGAAATGCGCCGTCAGTAACCATGCGAGTGCAGTAATGCCTGAGCATACAGGGGCGGGGGGGGGGGGGGGGGGGGCGTAGCTGGCCTATCCGGTACATCCCAAGCGCCCCGAGGACCCGCCCGCTGCAGTCCCACACCCTCCACAATCAAGGCCGTGCCCTGCTGGCTGCCCTCTCGGCACCGCTGACATCGTTTTGTGCCCCCCCCCCTCACCTGATGTCAAAGTCCAGCTGGCTGGCCTTTTCCTTGAACTTTATGATGGGCACCTTGGCCTTGGAGATGATCTGCACATGCATGGCGGGGTGGCACACACGCGTGGGGGCACGCAAGGCCTTCTTTAACACTGCGTTTGGCAGCTGCCGCCGCATGGGCCACCTGCCTCTACGCAGACCTCATCTACGCGGACATCATCTACGCTAGCCTATCCTGCCTCCACCACCGCCCCCCCCACTTACGGTCACTGCGCTACTCTCTTCCACCCTGCCCTGCTACTCTACGCCCTGCCTTGCCAGTAGGCAAACCATCACGTCATGCCACACAGTACGGTGCCGTACACTATGGTACCACCAGCCCAGCGCGCCATGTCCAGGAATGGCATAGTAGCAGGAATGGCATTAGTACAGTAGCAGTGTACGATACGCTTACTAGCAAACAGAGCCACGTGGCATCATCCTGGCTCACCGCTCGTGATGCATCCCCCATCCCGCACGACTCCGCACAAGTCACGACGCATGGCCGTGCCGCACGATATTGCACAAGTCATCTTTCACACTCCATCACGTCCTAAAGCAGCATCCCCCACCTGCAGGTCGGTGGCCAGGGACTTGCGCGTGAGTGCCGTCGCCAGCGCGCGCAGACCCTCCACCGGTGATGGGCACTGCGAATGGAGGACAACAATCTGCATAGATAGCACGCATGGCGGCATCATGATGGCAGCATAAGGACAGCATGCGGGCGGCATAAGGGCATAAGGGCGCATGGCAGCGGCCAACAGGACGGGACGCAACAAGAGCGAAGGCCAGCGCGCTCTATCGTAAGGGGATTACTTTAGGGGAAGTAGCGGGAGAGAAAGGGTGGTATTTGAGCAACTGGGGTCCATGCGTGTCAGCATCAATATCAGCACAAGCTGCTGCACAGGTTTGGTTCCGCGGGCACGTCCGTTCTGTGCAGACACCGAGAAGAAGAGGCCCCGTCACGCAACAAGGTCCCTTCCAGCGTAAACCCACACATGCACACGTGCATCATGCGCATCCTCTGCCCTGCCCCCACCCCACCCCCCATGCCGCAGTCGCACCCCACACTTTGCCTTGCCGCCCATCTCCCTGCCATATATGCCCCCAGTGCGGTCCACACCGCCAGTACCGTCAACGGCCACAGCCATTTATGTGGATGTCCCGAACCACTTACGTCGATGTCACTGGTGGGCAGGTACAGGCCTGTCGTGTAGGAGCCAAACACCGCCACCTGTCCAACACACACGCGGACATGCACACATGCACATGCGTAAATGCACACACATGCAAGCACATTCCAGCAAAGGCACAAGGCACGCCGCCTGCTCTTTTGCTCAGCCGCCAGCTGTCACCACCCAGTTTGTGACACTTCAGACGCACCCGTATAGATCTCCAAAAAAAATTATTGAGCGGTGCTTCCCGGGCCAGGAGCGTGGTGAGTACAGCCCGGGGCATCACGGTGGTGCTGGTGGCTACTGGGAAGCATGCCCAACCTCGGCCGTCCACAAGACAGTGATGCTCCATCGCACGCCACCCCCGTGCATTGGTACCACATGGAGCGGGCGCATGCCTCCCCTTGGTGCAAGAGGGGGTGCACGCATGCCTACCTGGGAGTGCGGCCAGATGGACTGGACCACCTCGGAGATGCGGGCGATGCTCTGCTCACGCATCTCCTTCTCCTGTTGCGTCGGCAGCACAAACTCGCAAAAGTCCACCATCTCTGCTCATGAAGAAGAAGAAGAAGAAGAAGAAGAAGAAGAAGAAGAAGAAGAAGAAGAAGAAGAAGAAGAAGAAGAAGAAGAAGAAGAAGAAGAAGAAGAAGAAGAAGAAGAAGAAGAAGAAGAAGAAGAAGAAGAAGAAGAAGAAGAAGCAGAAGAAGCAGAAGAAGAAGAAGAAGGGGACTATGCAAGGGCAAGGGTGTACGACACGGGCAAGCATCGGACAAGTAATGGTGTGGCTTTGAGAGAATTGTGGAAAATATCGTATAAACAACAGGGATGTGCGGGAAAATATCTTAGGTAACGGGAATCATGGTGGACGCCTTACCTTGATGAAGCTGCATGAATGCGCTGCGACACCGGGAGCCTCGGTGCTTTCTCCTCCAAGGGGGTTCCTCAGGAGCTTGTGTAATCTTTTCTTCCTTTTCGTCGGGTACGGCAATCACGGCTGCTGCGTTGGCAGCTGAAGGACTTGGCGGGGAATCATCCAATGCGAGAAAATCCACCTCGCTCGACTTGAGGAGATTATCCACGACGGGCTTGCTGCCAATTTCATCTTGCGGCGCACCCGCCACAGCCGAGGACTCCGCGTCTCTGGAAGTTTTGTCGACAAAGACCTGAGTAAAATTCTCAGTCCGTTGGTACAGCACCTCCACTACCGTCTCCGCAGCGGGGCGAGGTTTTCGCTCCTCGATAATTTCCATGAGATATAAACAGAAAAAAAAACACACACCAATGACTTAAATTGCTACGATCCCCAGCCAATGTTATTGACCTCCAGGGGCATCCCAACGGCCGACAGCGCCGTATTATTCAGATTGGCACACAGAAAACGCCGGGATTCGGGAGTGACCTTTTACATCCGCCACGAGATGATTACAGGGAATGTGCACGCAATTACGCAAGCTGTTGTCGGTAGCCGCCCAATTTTTTTGGTGGTCTCAAAATTAAAAAAAAGAACTCCACAATGTAGCTCTGCCAAAGTGGCGTCGCATATGCGCCACAAACTTGCGCGAATACGTCGGAAATTAGGTGCGTGGTTGGTGACTGGTGTTCCCTTATTCTGCAGTGCAATTAGTTGTGACAATTAGCACCGCCATAGCGGCTGAGTCTGGCAGCAGAACTCCCTCACGCCATGATCTGTGAAGCAATGCTGGCGTTTCTGGAATCTGGATGTTGTTGTTGTTGTTGTTGTTGTTGTTGTTGTTGGTTGTTGTTGGTTCTTTCCCTTTGCGCTCTGTGACCGTATCATTACGTACGAAACTCAGATACAGATAGTGTGAGATACTAGTACTAGCCAGCTAATATTATTACCCGATGCCAGTGAACCGAAAGATACCGCTAAAATTAGCTCGCGTCCCGAGATAGAAGACCCGAGCTTGGACTCGTTGGACCCATAAAAGAGTTACGCCAACACAAGCCTATGGCTATGGCAGCAGGACCCATACAATCATCATAAAAAAGCGACGTGCACGAGAAAACACGCAGATAGGCGCAGTTGGTGTTATCTATACGGCCGAAGAGACTGCGCCGAACCCCGAGGCCTTAACGCTGGCGAGAAGCAGGCACACTACCGACATTTGCTCAAACAGCTTGGTTTTGGACGCTGTTTGCCGGCCTCGCAAATGTCTACATAGCATGCCTGCCTTGGGTTTGGCACCCTTAAAAAGAGCTTGCATTTTACACAAGCCATCTTTGGCAGGCTTCACCATAGACGGCTGAACATTAGACGTGGTAGTCATCGTTGGCGCGTTGTTTGACACCAAGAAGCTGCTGTGATGGAACGGCCACTGGAACTGGACGCCGTCATTGGCTTCGGAGGCACAGTGGCGGGTGGTCTGTTGTTACATCCCAATGGAGAGACGATGGTGTATCCTTTGGGGTCAACGGTGGTTATCAGGGAGAAGGGTAACCCGAAGCGCCAGGAATTTCTGCAGGGCCACACCGACACAATCTCCTGCCTGGCAATGTCGACCAGCGGCCGTTTTCTAGCTTCGGGTCAGGTGACCTACATGGGGTTCGCGGCGGACATTATCATCTGGGACATGGAGTCCCTAACAATGTTGCATCGCATGAGCCTGCACAAAGTGAAAGTGCAGGCTCTCTCGTTCAGCTTCGACGACTGCTTCCTCGCCTCCCTCGGCGGCCAGGACGACAACAACCTGGTGGTGTGGGACGTGGAGACGGGCAAGGCGGTGTGCGGGAGCCCCACGCTGAGCGATAACGTGTGGGCGCTCAAGTTCTGCAACACGCGGAGCGACCAGCTGGTGACGTGTGGCAGCAACAGCCTGCACGTGTGGGACTTTGATGCCAACAACCGCAAGGTGCGCCCCGCCGCGTGCCAGCTGGGCCAGCTCAAGCGCGAGAATACGTCGCTGGTGATTGACCCGCAGGACGAGTACGCATACGTTAGCACTCACACAGGCGATGTGATGAAGGTCAGTCTCCACAACAAGCTGTTCAAGAACCTGGGGCCCACCAACCGCATCTCGCTCGGCATCCTCTCATCCGCGCGCACCCCCAGCGGCGACGTCCTCGTGGGTGGCGGCGACGGCTCGCTCACCATCATCTCCTCCAACACTCTCAAGGTGGTGGCCAAGTGCGCGCCACTCGTGGGGGGCGTGACATCGGTGGTGGTCACCAACCAGGTCTCCAAGGATGGCTCGTTCACCTTCTTCGCGGGCACCAAGCAGTGCAACGTCTACTACGGGTCCTACTCGGCCGCCAGCAACGAGATCGCGGTCGAGCTGGTCCAGACGTGCCACCACGACGTCATCAACGACATTGTCTTCCCGGATGGCTACAGCGAGGTGTTTGCAACCGCCGCCGCGGGTGAGATCCGCATCTGGAACGCGTACGAGTGCCGCGAGCTGCTGCGCATACAGGTGCCCAACGTGGAGTGCATCTGCGTCGCCTTTGCCGTCGACGGCGGGAGCATCCTGTCCGGGTGGAGCGACGGCAAGATCCGCGCGTTCGGCCCCCAGAGCGGCCGGCTGCTGTACACGATCCACGACGCGCACCCACAGGGGGTGACCTCGATCGTGGGGACGTCGGACAGCCAGCGCGTGATCAGCGGCGGGCGCGAGGGCATGGTGCGCGTGTGGAAGGTGGGCAAGCAGAGCCAGCCAATGCTGGCGTCCATGAAGGAGCACAAGGGGCCCATCAACAGCATCACCGTGCGCAAGAACGACGCCGAGTGCGTGTCGGCCTCCAGCGATGGCTCGTGCATCATCTGGGACCTGAAGCGGTTCGCGCGCAACAACAGCCTGTTCGCGTCCACCTTCTTCAAGGCGGTGCAGTACCACCCGGACGATAGCCAGCTGCTGACGACTGGCACTGACCGCAAGATCACGTACTGGGACGTGTACGACGGGCAGGCCATCCGCATCATGGACGGCTCCATGTCGCACGAGCTGAACGCGCTCGACATCAGCAGCGACGGGGAGGGGTTTGTCTCGGGCGGTGGCGACAAGGACGTGCGGCTGTGGTCGTACGACGAGGGCCACTGCGACTACGTAGGGCGCGGCCACAGTGGCGCGATCACCAAGGTCAAGATCAGTCCCGACCAGGCCAAGATCGTCTCGGTGGGGGCGGAGGGCGCGGTGTTCATGTGGAACTACCAGCGTCCGGGGTTCGCGGCGGACGGTGACCACTGAGGGGGGGGTAGCAGCGGCGGCCATGCAGCAGGGGCCCACCGCCATGCCTCACACATGAGGAGGCTTACAACACCCAACCCTAGTAGAGCGTTGGGCGCCGCATGCTGGGGAAGGGTGGGTTGAGGCGTGTGGCGACTTGTGTGGATGCATGCTAGCTCAGCGCTGAGCGGGCGCCCTGTAGTTGCTCTGCGGTCCGGCTGATAGGGAGCACTCTGCCATCGGTACTATTTCTGGTTGTCTTTATTATCATTGTTGATGAAGACCGCCGTGGCGGGTTGGGACGCTTACGGGGCGCCTGAGTCCAGGTGCACGAGCACTGACACCTTTAGGAATGAGGGACCCCAGCGGGAGGGTTGTGTAGAGCAGTGACACAATTTTTTTACAGCGAGCAAGCAGGGCACTGGGCAAGACAGCACTGCATGCCAATGGGTTTCTCAAAGACCGCACTTGTCAGCCAGGTTGTTTTCAAAACCCATCATCGGGCAGCGGAGCTGGGACTTCACGCCCAGGGCATTACCATCGATGTGTTCTGCAAAACCGCATGTGGGATGTGAGCTCTTGCCACCACAGCAATCTGAACTGAATCTGCATACAGAAAAACATTGACAAGTGATTGAGATATTCAACTGATTCATAAAGGGTGAATTATTGAAACCTACGAGAAGAAAACACTCACTCTACGTGGGGCATACTCATTTGTAAGTTGAGCCCCAATGCATGTATCGAAGAGACAACCAAGGCATTGCCAAATTATGGCTGGCTGTAACGTTCAGAATGAGACCTAGACGGTGTAGCTAAAAATAAGCATGTGCAATTGCAGGCAATGTCCAAACGACACAGAATTGGCCAATCAGCAACTAGTCAGCTTCTGCCGGCGTGACCCAGTGAGTAGCACTCAGAGGACTACTCACATCCGCCCCCGTGGGGCTAGCAGTTAGATTCGATCCACTGGTTCATATTGTAGAATTTCGAACAATTTCGAACGCACTCATGCACCGCTCTCCGGTAAAGAGCTTTTTCGCAGTTGGGCTACCGCTTGGGATGCCTTCGAATCAGGAGACCCCTATAGCCGCGAAATCATGCAAGATATCCTGTGTTCGAATCCGGTATGGTAACCACCCAGTAAGTAAGTACTTGTGCGTGCCATGCGCAGATCGAGGCGCATGCAATGCAGCATGCAATCCAATCTCACACTAGTATTATAATAACACACGCAAAGATCAAGGAGACAACCAGCGCAGGCCAGAAATCGGGAGAATCCGGACCATGTGAGCTCAAGCCTGCCGTTATCTCGTCCGCGTTTTCGAGTCGTTCAGGATGATGTACTATCAAGGAGACAACCAGACTATGAATGGAGATGGAAATGTGTAGCCTTGTGCATTGAATTATGGCTGGCTTACGATTTAAGATCGTCTGCATCTCAGACCACCTAGGTTCCTCAGTCAGAGTCCAGATCTCTCCATGCAGTCCCCTGGGCAAAAAACAAGCAGGAATGCACACCAGGTATTATGCCAGTCCAATGGATCTGAGGCATGGACACTCACGGACACACTGGCGGCCAAGCTAGACGGCACGGTTTACAGGATGCTCCGCCAGGTCCTGAATGTAGGGTTTTCCAAGCATAGGTCATTAGATCGAGTCTTTGTATCAGGGTATGCCTCGCATTTCGGACGAGATTAGGCAGCGTGGTACGAGATTAGGCCTGCTGAGTGGCAGTCGGCCATCCGAGTCATGCTGTACAAGAAGGGCTCTGCTGCTGACCCCGGTAACTATCGGGGTGTCTGCCTCCAAAGCGCCGCACTGAAGGTCTTCATGCGCATGATGCTGCACAGGCTCCGCGCCGCGCGCTGGACCCACACCTGGGTGAGTCTCAGATGGGTTTCCGTCGTGGTCGTTACACTGTCATGGCTGTATTTGTCGCGCGCCGTTTGATGGAGGAGGTGCGTCGCCTTTGCCCTGATGGTTTGCCGCTGGTCTTCATTTTTGTCGACTATATCAAAGCCCTCCACCCCATCCATCATGGAATATGTGCTACATGACCTCCCCACGGAGGCATGTTATAATTTAATTTATAATTTAATATCAAAGCCTTTGAAACGGTCCTCTGGGAGGCTCTTTAATTAATTAATTAAAATCATAGCTCCGTTGGGAGCATATGTAACACATAGCCCTGAGAAAGGGGCATCTATGTGTTTGTAATACAATCTGAGGGCGACATCCTGCAGGTGGAGGATGTACAACTATCACCTGCTCTGGGTGCACAAGGTGCACCTGCACCGCCATGATGGTTCATGCCTCCTTAACAAGCACAGGCACCCAGGGGGGCGGCTTGAGGAGAGGGCCTAGAAGGCCTGCATGACATATGGGGTGGAAGGTATGTGGCTCGGCTATAGCTGGTGTACACATGGCATCTCAGCAGAGAGTAACTCCCTGCATAGGCATAGCATGGCTAACTAATAGGAGGCTCTTTGGGCCATCCTAGCTCTGGATCGGGTACCGCCAGCATTTATTGCTGCCATTGGTTGACTGTATGAGGGCTCTCAGGCAGTAGTGCGGACTGCGGAAGGCACGACCCCACCATTCCCCCTTCACCACGGGGTGTGGCAAGGTTGTGTCCTGTCCCCATATCTGTTCATTATTGTCGTGGATCACGTCATGCGCCGGGCACGTGCACGCTTTACTGCTCTTAAGGGGTTCGAGCCCGGCTTGGACATTCTTAACGAGCGTGTACCTACCTGATTACGAACGCTTCTCTTTTCAGCGCTGGCTAGAGCTGTCCACAGAAGAATGCGCCGAAATAGTGCGTTTCTTGGCACAGGAACGCAAGCTCCATGGGGCCATGGGGCCCGTCCCCGACGAGCACCTGGCGAGGTTCTTTACCCTGGGAGAGCTCAACCACCGCCTCGCCATCCTGTGCAGCCACTTCCAGCTACCTATGGCCAAAATCGACGCCAAGATCCGCGCCCCAGCCCAGCCTGCGCGGCCGACAGCCACCTCGGCTTCCTCCCTCTGCAAGGATGACATCCGAGCAGTGCTGGAGGAGCACGTGACCTGGCCGTTGGCCGAGAAGCTGACCTCGCTAGCTGAACACGACGCTCAACACGGTGGAGGCCCGGGTCTCCAATGTGGAGACCAAGGTCGTCCACAAGCTTCAGCCCCAGTTCACGACGCTGCACACCGCGGCGCAGGCATCTGAGACGCACGCTGCACTTGTCTCCCGCCTTAACCAGGTGGAGGGCAAGTGCGGCGTGCTCATGAAGAAGCTTGAAGCCATCACCGCCCACACCGAGGCCCTTGCCTCACAGGTCCCAAAGATAGCGGAGCAGACGGCCACCATCGCATCCCAGCCACCCCGGCTGGATGCTGGTGACCTCCCGCCCCTCTCCTATGCGGACCTGCTGCGGACAGCGACCGCCTCCACCACCGACGCCATCCGACGCTACGAAGCTCCAGGAGCTTGAAGACCTTCGCCAGGCTCAACAACGGGAGGCCACCGACCGCGCCCGCCGCGACTGCCGGGTGGTGCTGCGTCGCTTCCCCAAGAAGCCAGGTGAGACGTCAACCTCCCTTGCCGACCAGCTTAAGGACCAGCTCCTTACCCTCATGGGCCTGGTAGGTGAGGTAGAACTGCGTGGGTGCCACCGCCTTCCCCACTCACGGGACAAGGCGGCTCCCCCACCAGTCCTGCTCACCTTCCCCTCCCGTGAGGACAAGCAGCGGTTCCTCTCTCGTCGCAAGCGGTTGCACGACCTCACCTGGACGCTGGACGACGACCTGACCCCCGCGGCAGCAGCAGCAGCGACGTGACCTGTGGCCTGAATACCTCCGCCACAAGCAGGACCCCCAGAAGCCCAAGGTGTACTGGAGGGGCGGGGACCTGATGATCAACCATGCACAAGATGTGGACGCCCCCAGCGGGCTAGAATAGCCTGTAGCCCTAGCTTTACTTCCATGGTAGTCACTGCATGCCGCCATGGCAGCCATGCTTAGAATGTTTGCCTAGTTGTGCCACCTTACCTAGTCACGTGCACCGCTAATGTCCGCACGGTACACAACCAGCCATAGCCTTAGCTTAGTCCTTGTACAGCCATGCTACGTCCTGGCTTCGATCAGATTACTTGCCCACGCTCCTTGTTATGATACGCTCACATGGGTCTTATTGCACCTGGCACAGGCTGCCGGATCGTTAGCGTGTCCGTTTAGCTAGCACGCCCGAATGCAGCTGTGGCATGCCTTAGGCATGAAGGAGACTGGGGGTCTCTGCCCTTTCTCCTGTTGTGCACACACAGGGATTAAAAGCACTTCGGTGCTCCGTGACTCCCCAACGGGAGCACGAGTTTAATTAATTAATTAATTAATTAACGAGCGTGAGCACGGCGGGGGCGGCACTAGCTACCGCCTGGCCGACCTGATTTATGCGGATGACACCGTGACCCTCATCGCGCGCCCCCGAGAGCACATTCAGACCTGGCTGGACTGTCTGGGCTTGGAGGCGAGGGCGGTGGGGTTGGAGATTAGTGTCAAAACTGAGGCGATGGTGACTGGGGCCTCCAGTCGCCCGCCTCTGCCGCGCCTGCTCGACGGGACGGAGGTCCCGTTCCGTGATCGCTTCAAACTGTTCGGGAGCATGCTCCCCGACACCGCCGACGATGTGGACATCCGCATCGGCCTGGCCTGGGCCCGGCTCCGTTCGCTCAACACCTACTGGCGCTCGAAGGGCCTGGGCGAGCACCGTAAGCGCATGCTCTTCAAGGTCCTCGTCCTCTGACGGTGCTTACGTATGGCGCCGAGGCATGGACACTCACGGACACACTGGCGGCTAAGCTAGACGGCACGGCTTACAGTCCTGATGCTCCGACAGGTCCTGAATGTAGGCCTTTTCCAAGCATAGGTCATTAGAGTCTTTGTATCAGGGTATGCCTGGCATTTCGGACGAGATTAGGCAGCGTATAGGATAGCATTTGTAGGACATCTTGCTCGCACCAGTCAGGTCCACACCGCCCTTGGTCTGGCCGGCCCCCAGCGGCTTGGCCAACCAGGGCGGCATATTTTGACATGGCCTGGCCCCAAGGACATTCCTAGAAAGCTAGCGGTAAGCCTGCCATGAACTACATCCAGATGTTGCTGGCCGACCTAGTGGTCCCAGCTCAGTTTGAACACGCATTCACTCCCTCTCTCTTCTTTGGACTGCCATGCAGAACAAGAAGCGGTGGCAGAAGATTGTCCAGGCTCACACGCCAGCCCCTGTGGGCAAGCCCCCTCCACCCTGAAGCGGAAGGGGCGTTTTGCTGAGTAGTGTAGTTAGGATTTTCTAGACTAGATAGCTTATTAGAGTTAGGTTAGTTCGATTGCGCGGCTTCTCCCACCTCCAGCAAGGAATATTTGTTACATGATTTCCCAACGGAGTCATGTTATAGTTTAATTTAATTTATTTTTTTTTAATGGAATTGAGCACACGCACTGCACCAGCCTTCGTTCATGCAGTGACTCGGGACCTTCTTGCTGACACTTGCAATCCCAAAGCTCTGCCTTTGATTATACTATAATAATATCAAGTAACGTGCGTGCTAACTCGCCTCAGTGGCGGATCAAGCACATTTCGCTGGCCACCCTGACGCTTGCGATATCAAGGAGACACTGACCGATATGACCTTATCAATGGGACATCCAGCACAGGCCAGACGGAAATATGGCGAGAATCCGGACTATGGTTGCTCGAGCCTGCCGTTATCTTATCCGCGTTTTTGAGTCCTTCATGGTGATGGATATGAATGGAGATGGGAATGTGTAGCCTTGTTCGTTGAAATTATGGCTTGCAGTAACACTAGAAGGGACTAGATGACCTAGACGGTGGGGCCGGAAACATCTTGCGTAATCAGGGCGTGTGTTTTGAGAGTAAATGGCCGGGAGTGTCTAGTGAAATATGCCCGACTTCGGTGGATGGACGGAGGAAGGGAGGGAGGGAGGGAGGGAGGGAGGGAGGGAGGGATCGAGGGAGGGAGGGAGGGAGGGAGGGAGGGAGGGAGGGAGGGAGGATCGAGGGAGGAGGAGGGAGGGAGGGAGGGAGGGAGGGAGGGAGGGAGGGAGGGAGGAGGGAGGGAGGGAGGGAGGGAGGGAGGGAGGGAGGGAGGGAGGGAGGGAGGGAGGGAGGGAGGGAGGGAGGGAGGGAGGGAGGGAGGGAGGGAGGGAGGGAGGGAGGGAGGGAGGGAGGGAGGGAGGGAGGGAGGGAGGGAGGGAGGGAGGGAGGGAGGGAGGGAGGGAGGGAGGGAGGGAGGGGAGGGAGGGAGGAGGGAGGGAGGGAGGGAGGGAGGGAGGGAGGGAGGGAGGGAGGGAGGGAGGGAGGGAGGGAGGGAGGAGAGGAGGGGAGGGAGGAGGGAGGAGGAGGGAGGGAGAGGGGGAGGGAGGGAGGGAGGGAGGGAGGGAGGGAGGGAGGGAGGGAGGGAGGGAGGGAGGAGGAGGAGGGAGGGAGGGAGGGAGGGAGGGAGGGAGGGAGGGAGGGAGGGGGAGGGAGGGAGGGAGGGAGGGAGGGAGGAGGGAGGGAGGGAGGGAGGGAGGGAGGGGAGGGAGGGAGGGAGGGAGGGAGGGAGGGAGGGAGGAGGGAGGGAGGGAGGGAGGGAGGGAGGAGGGAGGAGGGAGGAAGGGAGGGAGGAGGGAGGGAGGGAGGGAGGGAGGGAGGGAGGGAGGGAGGAAGGGAGGGAGGGAGGAAGGGAGGGAGGGAGGAGGGGAGGAGGGAGGGAGGGATCGAGGGAGGGAGGAGGGAGGGAGGGAGGGAGGGAGGGGATCGAGGGAGGAGGGAGGGAGGGAGGGAGGGAGGGAGGGAGGGAGGGAGGGAGGGATCGAGGAGGGAGGAGGAGGAGGGAGGGAGGGAGGGAGGGAGGAGGAGGGAGGGAGGGGAGGGAGGGAGGAGGGAGGGAGGAGGGAGGGAGGGAGGGAGGAGGGAGGGAGGGAGGGAGGGAGGAGGAGGGAGGGAGGGAGGGAGGGAGGGAGGGAGGGAGGAGGGAGGAGGGAGGAGGGAGGGAGGAGGGAGGGAGGAGGAGGGGAGGGAGGGAGGGAGGGAGGAGGAAGGGAGGAGGGAGGGAGGGAGGGAGGGAGGGAGGGAGGGAGGGAGGGAGGAGGGGAGGAGGGAGGGAGGGAGGAGGAGGAGGGAGGGAGGGAGGAGGAGGGAGGGAGGGAGGGAGGGAGGGAGGAGGGGGGAGGGAGGGAGGGAGGAGGGAGGGAGGGAGGGGAGGGAGGGAGGGAGGGAGGGAGGGAGGGAGGGAGGGAGGGAGGGGAGGGAGGGGAGGGAGGGAGGGAGGGAGGAGGGAGGGAGGGAGGAGGATCGAGGGAGGGAGGGAGGAGGAGGGAGGGAGGGAGGAGGGAGGGAGGGAGGAGGAGGGAGGAGGGAGGGAGGGAGGGAGGGGAGGGAGGGAGGGGAGGGAGGGAGGGGAGGCGGGCGGCGCGCGGGCGCGGGCGGCGGCGGGCGGCGGGCGCGGGCGGCGCGGGCGGGCGGCGGGCGGGCGGGCGGGCGGGCGGGCGGCGGGGCGGGCGGCGGCGGGCGGCGGGGCGGGCGGGCGGCGCGGGCGGGCGGGCGGGCGGGCGGGCGGAGCGGCGGGCGGGCGGCGGGCGGGCGGGCGGCGGCGGGCGGGCGGGCGGGCGGGCGCGGCGGGGGGCGGGCGGGCGGGCGGGCGGGCGGGTGGATGGATGGATGGAGGGTTACAATTTGACGTGCGGTTTCCACGAATTCCTTCAACCCTGTACGTTCTTGTCGTATCATCCTATAGCCGCAGAGTCAGAAGTTTTGCGCCAAGACTCTATTATGATAATAATGCGTGAATGATGAGAATTATAGGCATGGCTTGGCTAAAGAGCGTCATCCATGGGGGGCCATTATGGGCGCACAAGCGCGTGGGCCACGTGCTAGGCTAAGCCTGACTAATCTACACTATACTGTAATTATATATTCCCTAGACTAAGTTTGCTGGGGAGGCAGGAGGTGCCTGCCAGGGCTTGTGGTCGACGTGGATGACCGCCCCCCTCCGGTATACCGGTTTCCCCCCTGCGCGCTCTGCCGGAGCTGAAGGTAGGTCGGCCATAGCTCGCGTCGCCGCTGTTGCTGGGCCAATGATGCAGGGTCAAGTCGTCGTCCAGCGTGAAGCGAGTCCGCGAGAGCCTCTTGCGGAATTTAAGGAACGACAGCTTGTCCGCCATGTACTTAAAGGTGAGGAGCACGGGGGCCGGGCCAGCCTTACCCCGCGCGTGGGGAAGGCGGACAGGCGACATCCGCAGCTCACCAGTGAGTTGCATGGGGGCAAGTTAATGTCGCGCCTAAACGCCATGAGAAGCGTCTCCGAGGTCTCATCTACCGGCTGGTCGAAGTGCTTGACGATGACATTGTGGCTGCACTGGGTGATGTCGGCCTCCTCGCGGAGGTCGAGGGCTTGTTGCTTTATATGAGCTGTGCCGCGATGGTGGAGGTGGTGAAGGTGGTGTGGAGCTTAAGCAAGTCCGCCCAGGTGGAGAGAGCATCGCTGGCCGGGCTAGCAGATGCCGGCTGGGCAGCGATGTCCTGCACCGCCTGGGCGGTGAGGCCTGCGGTGTTTTGCAGGCATGCTCAATGGCGATGGCGTTGTCGTGGATGCGCTTGTCGATGTCGAGGAGCTGGGCCTTGATGTCGGCGGTGGATCGAGGTGGAGGTGGCAGTGGAGGTGGAGGCGAGGAGGGTGGAGGTGGAGGCGACGGTGGTGGAAAGGTGAGGGAGCTCAGTCAGTAACCAGTGTGCCCCCCATTGCTGCCACATCTGCAGCGAGGGGGGTCACGTGCTGCTGGAGAGCTTCCCTAAGTAAGGATGGAAAGGAGTGTGGGTTCGGAGATGGATGGAGCCCAGATCTCGCCATCAGAGTGCATGAGGAGAGAGTTGAGAACGGTGTGCTGGAGTTCCAGGGGCGGGAGCACCCGAACAGAGCGCCGGGGTTAAACCATTTGCCGTCCGGGGTGACGAGGCGGTTGATGCTGTCGAGATGGATGCACAGGTCGTAAAGCGAGGCGTAGTCCCCGAAGAAGAGGCAGTGCAGAGCACTGGCTGGGGACATGTTGGTCCAGTCGTGATTGTCGACCTTGAAAGGTTGGGGCCGAAAGCGCGGTTCTGTTGGGCGCGATTCTGCTGGGCGACTGCGTTTAGGATCAGGCGATGCCGATGGCGAGGCTGCAGGAGCCGAGTGCACTACCAACGCTTGAGTGGTGGCCTCACTGCCTGGCAGGCCGGGCGGAACTACAGCCGGAGCTGCAGGTGAATTTTCTTGGCTCATCGCAGCCGCCAGGCTGCGTTGCGTAGTCGAGAGTTTGCTCGTCATATAATATTGCGTTTTAGTTTCGGAAAAATATATCAGCGTGTGCGTCTTAGAAAGACGAAATAGCGATAGGGATATTATTCACGGCCGAATTCGGTGCCCAAACGTGAAAGTTATGAGCTCCGCCGTCAGCCATGGCTACCTCGTGGCTCGTGGCACTTCGTGGCTCGTGCATAGGTATGGTTTCCAGAAAAGTGCCCTTTAGGTATGTCCTCTCCTCTTAAAGTTGGACCGGCCCCCGTTAAATTCATGCACGACTATGGAGGAATGAGTAAAAATGCATCTCTTTGTATTCCCTGTGCAGTACGTTGCCACCATGGCCGCCACAGTCACACCCGCGTCAAGTTCTGATCTCTGCCGAAATCTGGGCATCGTAACTCAACGCGGACCGTATGTTAATTCCATACTAAAATGCAATTAGGTCTGCAGCCCGGTCCTCGCAAACCTTTGGGATCTCCTGCGACAGCCGTAGCGGTCCGTGCTGCTTGGTTGGACTAGTGTCAGATGCTGTCCTCTGAAATCTTTCGCGTCTGGAATCCCCGCTGGTCCCAAAGTTGTCGGGAAAAAAGGAGTGACGATATGAAAAGTGTCAGGCGTTTGGCGGTTACGAAAATTCATGTTGAAACGGTTACGAAATGGCGTGTCGTACCTCGTCGTGCTGACGAGTGTCCTTTTCCTTAAGTCGTGCTATCTGTGCCGAGAGATTCCTTAAAGCGTTACATGTGTGCCGTGCCATTTGTTGGTTTGTTTTTTTGTAATGCTCGAGTGCACTTACGGACGCTTTGCGAGTGTCGGGTGGTGAATATGGGGGCCGAATTTGCGCACAAATCTGATAGCCCTTCAGGTGTACACAACTAATGAAAATGTGTTGGAACTAAAAACCGGGTGTTGGAAGTACGAGTTTCGTGAGTTGGACGCAAGCCTGAGTTGGTTTTGCGTCATAGCCATGGTTTCCTATCTGTTCGCGTCCCTCGCCGCCGTGCACTGTACGCCGGTCTCGGCTAGCTTCACCACCGTGCTCTAGTAGCCTCCCTGCCGGGTCCAACCCCGGGACACCCGCTTATAAAACCAGGGGGGTCCGGGGGGGCGGAGCACCCGCCGCCTTGTTCAATGAATTGATTTAACTTGTGCTCCCGTTGGGGAGTCACCTTATGTAACCTTGGCGGTAGAATTAGGCTAGCAGCCCACCCCCTCCTCCTAGCTCTGACAGACTTCTATACGGCAATCGACAGCTCTCGTCAAGCCCGATCCAGCTGCAGGATCGAAGTCGCCCAAAGTCCATTTTTCCGGCCAGATATTTTGCTAAAGGTGGGCGGTGAGATATACGCCGCCAAAATTTGGGCGTCATAACGTAACCTTAAGAATCGTAACTTCATGCGGGTATGTCTGGGCCTGGAGGCGAGGGCGGTGGGGTTGGAGATTAGTGTCAAAACTGAGGCGATGGTGATTGGGGCCTCCAGTCGCCCACCGCTGCCGCGCCTGCTCGACGGGACGGAGGTCCCACTCCGCGACCGCTTCAAGCTGTTGGGGAGTTGGCTTCCTGACACTGCCGACGATGTGGACACCCGCATCGGCCTTTCCTGGGCCAAGCTCCGTTCGCTCAACACCTACTGGCGCTCCAAGGGCCTGGACGAGCACCGCAAGCGCATGCTCTTCAAGGTCCTCACGGTGCTCACGTATGGCGCCGAGGCATGGACACTCACGGCAACACTGGCAGCCAAGCTAGACGGCACGGTAACCCGGATGCTCCGACAGGTCCTGAATGTCGGGTTTTCTCAGCGTAGGTCATTAGAGTCTTTGTATCACGGTATGCCGCGTATTTCGGACGAGATTAGGCAGCGTAGGATAGCATTTGTAGGACATCTTGCTCGCACCAGCCAGGTCGACACCGCCCTTGGTCTGGCCGGTCCCCAGCGGCTCGGCCAACCGGGGCGGCACATTTTGACCTGGCCTGGCCCCAAGAACATTCCTAAAAAGGTAGGGAAACATGCCATGACCTATACCCAGATGTTGCTGGACGACCTAGTGGTCCCAGCCCAGTTTGAGTACCGCATCCACTCTCTCTCCCGTCTTTGGACTGCCATGCAGGACAAGACGCGGTGGAAGAAGATTGTCAAGGCGCACACGCCAGCCCCTGTGGGCAAGCCGCCTCCCCCCAAACGGAGGAGCCGTTTTGATGAGTAGCGTAGATAGGCTTTTCTAGACTAGATATAGCTTAGAGTTAGGTTAGTTCGATTACGCGGCCTCCTCCACACCACCCATACAACCTGGAATATGTGCTACATGATCTCCCAACGGAGACATGTTATAATTTAATTTAATTTTAATTTTTAATGCGGGTATGACTGTACCTTTGGATTAAAGCAATAAATAGTTGAGTTCCAATTTGAAGAGATCTTCAATTCATTCACACCTGAATGGCTCCAAGGAAACCATCACAACTATTAGCATATTGGCATATTTACATGGTGGAACAAACAACCTGGCGCACTTTCTTTCAAACACACACCTTGCAAACTTGTCGAGCTACCTGTGCTGGTGGTTGATCAAACTATGGCTTGCCCTCTTGATATGGACGGTGGGAAAAGCTTGGCTAGATCCCAATGCGATGTATCGTAAGTGAGACACCATGTATGTACGCAGGAGCCATGTGCACAGTACGTCTACTGGCAACTGTCCCCTAAGGTGGCACCCCTTCAGCAGTGGTGCATGCAAGGGTGACAGGGATCCCTGACCGGCAGCACTCCTCTATTCTTCCACGCCCGCGGACATGTAGGCTGGCAGAACGCGCAGCCGCTTATCTGGCTCCTTTCCGGTCACCACCGACGAGAGCTGGCAGGGATGAAGGAGACGACAGCAAGCAAAAACACGATGTCACCAGCGGGGTGGTAACAGCGGAGTTTAAAACCCATGGAGGTTACGTATGTCTGCAAGAATATGCAACTCCCAACATAGATGTATCACCTACTAGACCTCAAACAAAGGCAGCCCAAAAGGACATCCAGGCAGAAAAGAGGGATCCAGCAACTGGGCAGAAACTAGAACAAAAAATGGCAGCGCGGCCCACAAGGAGGGCTCAACTTGGTGGCACAAGCGTGCACTGCCACGGCAGCACGTGCCATGGGATCGCAAACATAGCTAGCCAGGTGTCCCCCCCTCACCTGGTACCCCTCGGCCAGCTTCGCCTGCATCGACAGCACACGCGGGCTGCGTGGGGACAGCTCCACGGGCGTCCCGTTAGGGATCACGATCTGCTCAATCGCGAGGCGCGCCTCCTCCAGCCCGTCGATCTCGTCCTCCGCGCGGCTGCCAAACTGGCCCAGCTCGCCGCGCAGGTATGGGTTGTGGCTGCCGCGGTCCAGGCCGTTGGACAGGCCGCCGCGCAGCGCCCCAGCGGCGGGCCCGTCTCCGAACGCGGCGCCCGCCGACGGGTCGATCCCTAAGATGGTCCGCAGAGCGCGCACCATCTGGGCCATTGTGTTGGCCTTAATCGCGTAGATGGGGATGCGGTGCTCCTGGGGCGTTGTAGAAGGGGGGATGGGGAGGGATTATTGAAGGGGTGGGGGTGGGGTGGGGTTCAAGGTGGGGATTGGGGGTTAGGGCATGGCAGCACAGAGCAGGGGATCAGCATGGGAAGGATGGGCTCACTCACATTGAGCACGCGCTTGACAGCCCGTCCCATGGCACCATGCGCTTCCGATCAAGATGCTTCTAATTAAGTCATTTCTTAGTACTAGTCTAGCCCCAGCAGTAACCAGGAGCAATTGATAGCGGTCCGTGAAGTCCCCAAACAGGCACCACACTTTGTCAAGGAAACAACGGGCCTTCGGGCCAGGCGCTCACGAGAGGGCCCTGGTGCTTGGCGCCCCTAGCTCCGACATGTGCCTTGCCTCTAACGGCTAGCTCCAACATTTGCCTTGCAACATTTGCCTTGCCAAGCGCTAGCTCCCCTAGTCCTTACCTTGACGGCTTCCCGCACCCATGTGGTGGCGCGCAGGCGTGACCTCAGCGCCAGCACAGCGTCCGCGGTGCTGATGTCATCGGTGATCTGCACGGCATCGCTCAGCCCCAGCGCCTCCACCACCTGGCAGGGACCATACCCACGGCCGCGGCAGAAAGGGCAGCACCAAGCGGCCACGACAACAACGACGACGACATCCATGAAAGCAACGACAGACATGGCAGCAGCAATAAGATAGGCGTGTCAGCACAGGGCAGAACATGTCGTACATGCATGGCGGGAGAAAGAAACTCTCCCCTTTGGATTCCACGGCAACACAAACAGCATATACAGAACACGACTGTCAGTTTGGGCCACACTACTCCCGTGCTCCTGTACACACGTTTTGTAGCATAACCCCCTTCCTCCCCTCCCCCCCATCACCAGCCTCTCCCTCGCCCCCTTCCTTCTCCCCGCCCACCTGTTCCAGCGCGATCTCACCGTACATGTACGTGCCCTAGCAGTGCCCATGTTGCGAAATGTGCGTGACTAGCGCCCACGGCTTCCTGTGGACACCCCTGGCCCCCCCTCACCTGCTCGAGCGCCTCCTCGCTGATGCTGTATGTGAACAGCAGCAGCGGCGGCGGTGTGACGCCCGCCTGCAGCATGGCCGCGTCCATCGAGGCGCGCCCCGCTGCACTCAGACCTGTGCTGCTGCTGCCGACGCCACCGCTGGAGCTGCTGCTGGTGCTAGTGCTGGTGCTGCTGCTCTCACGATAGTCGCGCGGCGCGGTGGCGATCTTGGGCGGCGCGTCGCGGCCCCCCACCGGCTCCAGTGTGGGCGTCCACTCGCAGGAGCTGACCGAGACGGCGTCATCTTCCGCTTGCGTCCGCACCTCCACACGCGGCACCTGCAGGTGGGGGGGGGGGAGGGGGCGCAGGCACCAGTGGTAGGACACACGGAATGGGGGGTGCTCTCGCAGGTGAGTCTATGCGACATGGCTTCCACCACGGTAGCACGTGGTTGCCTGACAACGGTACAGGTGAGTCAGGATAATTTGCCCCAAGAAGCAAACGTTGGGGCATTGGTGGGCAAGCACCATGCACGGTGTGTGGGCATCATATGCCATCATTTCATGCAATCCATCTTCTCACTACAGACGCCATGATCAAGGTCGTCATGATGAATGCCATCCTCCAATGCCATCTGTATTCTAGCACCATTCCAGCACCATCTGGTGCCATCTGCTGTCTACCAGCATTTGAATACCACTCTAATGCCACCACGCCATGCCGCGCATCCCCCCACCTTGCCCGCGAGGATGAGGTCGACCGTCTGCGCGACGCTCTGGTGCACGCGCCAGGTCTTGGTCTCCACCATCTCGACGCAGCACTGGAAGGTGGGCGGCGACTTGCGCTCTAGCACGCTCTTCTGCACGCCGCGCCGACGCGCCTCCTCGTCGCCAAGTGTCACGCTCTGGATGCCCCCAATCAGGTCGCTCAGGCTGGGGGGAAGGGTAGAGGTGTAAGCACATGTGCGTGTGTGTGCACGTTGGGCAGAATAACATAAAGGAAAAAAGTGAGCATGGGGTCTTGATGAATGGGGCACACATGCGCATGTGGGTACTCATCAAGGGGGAAGGAGGATTTGCTCAGCCATTGTGGCAAAAAGCAAGCAATAGGGCCGCAGATCCCACCAGCAGCTGCACTCAGGCCCAGATCCGGAGGGCCAGTGTGTAGCAGCCATGTTTGGAGGCCAGGTATTAAAGCCGTGGCTATATCATGTCTCATGGCCTTTCCATCACTTTGGGCTCCTAACCTACGGGTCGTTCCCTGCACGACTCTCCCCTCCCCTACCTCCCCACTCCCCCCCCCTACCACTCCATCCCCCCCTTCTACTCTACCTCTCTACCCTACCTATCTACCTTACCCACCCACCCTACCTCTCTACCTTACCCCTCTACCCTACCCCTCTACCCTACCCCTCTACCATACCCCACCACCCTGCCTCTCTACCCTTACCCCCTGCACCCCACATCCCTTACCTCGGGTTCTTGACGATGTTGTCAAGTGTGTTGCCGTGAGCGGTGGCCACCAGCTGCACGCCCCTCTGCGCGATGGTGCGCGCGGCCAGGCACTCGAGCTCCGTGCCAATCTCGTCGATCACGATCACCTGTGGCATGTGGTTTTCCACTGCCTCGATCATAACCTGGTGCTGCAACTCGGGGGTGGGCACCTGGTGGACCCAGGGGGGGGGGGGGTACAGGTGGGCGATCGCGCAGGGGCAGTGGTGGTGCGCTAATGTTGAGGGGAGCGGGTGACATCAAGGGATGGTTACAAGCAGCCCGGCGGTGAGGGACATAGCTGCGGCTCGGGGGTGGGGGCGAAGGGGGGGGGCCAATACAGGTGGGCAGCGAAATCATCTTTGTGGTCTTGGTGGCGCCAGCTCTGGTGTTGACGGTCCGGGAAAAACTCAAAGAGGCTTTGGGGTGGACACCTACAACAGAGGGGTGTTTGCGGGGGTGGCAAGTGTGCGTTTTTGACGGCGGTGGTGGTGGGCAGCAAGAGCCAGCATGGTCGCACTGGCGGTGGCGGCACATGTGCTAGTGTTAGTGCTGGTGGTGTACAAAAGAGGCCAAAAGGGTTGTGGGGGTACTAGGTGTTTAGGTGGAGCGAGGGGTCTGTGCAGACAAGAGTGAGACCAGGATGCTAAAATGGGAAAATTATTCACAACCAAGGAGAAGCAAGGCACACAGAAAGCGCAGGCAGCTACCCCCCACCTGCATGCGGCGTGCGCGGCCCACCCCTGGGTGCGGGATGTCTCCGTCGCCGCCGATCTCATTACTCGTGTCCACAATGACGACGCGCCGGCCATACTCGTCCGCCAGGATGCGTGCAATCTCCCGAATCGCCGTCGTCTTGCCCACGCCTGGCCGCCCCATCAGAAGCAGGCTGTTGCCCGACTGCACCAGGTCGCGCGCCATCGACGCGGAGCCTGCGATGGAACGCCCCACGCGGCATGTCAGCCCCACAATGCGCCCCCTCCGGTTGCGCATCGCGGACACGCGGTGCAGCGTGCGGTCGATGCCCGCGCGGTTGTCCTCGCCAAAGTCTCCAACCTAGGGGGGGACAGACGCGACAAAGAGCAAGAGAAAAGTAGGCCTTGTTTAATATATAATTTAGTAGGTCTTGTTTATTTGTGTGTTAGCTTTGGTGGGCGGGCAGGCGCGTGGGCGGGCCGGCGGGCGTGTGGGTTGGACTGGAGCAAGCACATGCGAGCATGCCTTACAAGCAAACGGAAGGAGCCTTCTACCCAAACACAGGGATGCCGACGGCACTAGAGTGTGGTGCGCCCCAAGTGGAGGTGAGCGGGGCACATCTAACATGAACCGTCGCATTGGCCATGTGCGACCAACGACTTGGGCAGCAAAGGACACATCTACACGTCTACCCACGAGCGAGGCAGGTAGGTTTTGTTCCGCAAGGGGCTTGCTTCAGGAACAGATCCATCCATCCAAGCTTCGCCCGGTTGAAAGCAGACATTAAACAAGTATCCGATGCCAAACGTGATGCCAAGTATCCGATGCCAAACGTGATGCCAAACGTGATGCCAAACGTGATGCCAAGTATCCGATGCCAAACGTGATGCCAAACGTGATGCCAAGTATCCGATGCCAAACGTGATGCCAAACGTGATGCCGAGTATCCGATGCCAAACGTGATGCCAAACGTGATGCCAAACGTGATGCCAAACGTGATGCCAAACGTGATGCCAAACGTGATGCCAAACTGATGCCAAGGTGCACGCCACCCTGTATCCCTCATGCCATTGACACATGGAGAGCTGTATTACTGTACAGCGTTTATACATCCATGTGCAATGGAAGAAAACCAGCAAATGAACAAGAGAGCACTCTGCAAACAAGCCGCCTGGCCTTGCATGAGCTGGGCACCACGGCTGCCCAACAGGACTGCGTGACTCATTACTTAAATATTTACATGAGATGGGCAGGGACTTGAGGCCCGAGCCGTGTGATCCGCGGATGCAGATGGAGGCTCGCCCCATCTGCTATCCGAGCACGAAGAATTACTCCTAGAATTACACCCAACAGTAAGCTTGGCCCCCACCAACACGGTGCCGGATGCCTGCCTACCACCGCTGCCACACAAGACTGATTGTGCTGAGACCCACTGTGCAAGCGGGTGGGCAGCCAGCCACCAAGGGTCGGTCGCGGGCCTGCGTGACCACCTCCCCCATCGCCCGTGACGGGGATGGTTTGGAACCTACTTGCGGCTGCCATTGCAAACTCTACCCCCTCCCCCCTCACCTTTGCCATGGGGAAAGCTCCCCACTCCCGCCTCACCTTTGCAGCAACGTATTATTCCCTCACCCACCCTCACCTTTGCAATGGCAAACTCCAGGTCTTCTGCTGTGATGATGGCGTGCCGAAGCACCTGATCAGGACAGACAAGGGGGCGGACGAGCCCAGACCAGCAGCGCAAACATACCAGCAGTGACCAGCCGCATCAGACACCATCAGGGGGCAACAGGTGGCACAGCCACATCCCATACTCCTGGCCACAGCGAGAAACGCCATGCTGCCAGGTCAGGCCCAAATTCCAGGGTGCAGCTCAGGGCAATGACACCTGGACTCCCATAGAACTGCCATGGATCCGTCAGTGCACATTGCCACGCCATCCAGAAACGAAGGAGCCGATGTTCCTGAGAGGCTGGTGTGATGAAATGAAGGCATGCCTAGGGCCAATTTCATGCCAAACAATCCACACTCCTTACCCGGTCACCCTCCGGGAACCTAGCAATCGGCTCCCGTCCCAGGTCCAGCACCACCTCGATCAAATTCTCGAGCTCGGGGTGCGACTCGAGCTTGTTGCGCACCCAGGGCGGGAGGAGCCTGGTTATTCTCCGTAGTTCCTTGGAGTGGTCCTCTGACAATTTCGACTTCTTCTTCTTGTCCGACGACAAGCCGTCCTTGCCGTCATCTCCAAGCAAAGACACGTTAGAGAAGGGTTCAAACCCATTGCTGAAGTCTTCCCCTGCGCTTCCCTCGTCAACCTCCTCCGGCGCCTCCTCATCTTCGTCATCGTCATCTTCCAGAGTGCCGGGAGCACTCTCGACAAGCGCTGTGTTTCTCTTTGTCGATACCGGGCCTTTGACTGCAGGTAAATTCCTCCGTTTAGCTTGAGCACGCGTCTTCCCACGAATGCTCGCTGAGACAGGCTGCAGTCTGTGGTACCGGTAAGTCCTGATTTTGGGGAAGCTGGGCTTGGTGGCGAATGCACTTAGAACGTTTACTTTGCGGGGCAAACCAAAAGCAATTAATTTCTCCTGTATAACACTTGATGCGAAGGAGCAGGATGCCATGGCCATCGCCACGGAAGAGTGAAGAAACCCTGACGTTCAGCACCAGGCACAACCGGTTCAACAAGGCTGAGGTACCGCCATAACCTCCCGATTCACGAGGATTGTGACAGATAGAACAGTAAACAGGAATCGCCTCTTAAAATCCGCGCCGATAATGATGCTTATTGCGCAGCTCACACTTGACAACAGTCGAAATTGGGACAGTGGGTATGGAGTATAGCCTCGGGTATCTGCGTTGCCCCGCGACTGTGCACAGTGTGGGCAAAGGCATCCACTTCATCGCGATTCGGAACCGTGGGTGGGGATCTGCCAGCACACAGCGCAGGGCGCCCCGTCCTATCTGGACGCTGTGGTGCGCCCGGCGATCTTCCCTCCAATTTTGTACACCTAAGCACATTGTCTCTTCTACGTCGCAAGTCGTAAAGTCACCAGCTTGCCATGCGCGGGCGGTTTGAGGCTAAAAATCATCGACAGAATGCCACGTACTCTGAAACGGTATGGGAAAGGTTAGTTAGTTAGTTAGTTGAATCCCACGCCGCACATGGGCAGCAGAGTGGGAAAGGTACGGAAACCAGATCCGAGGCTCGGGCCGGGATGCTGCCAAAAGCCGGCCCAGAGCCCCGAGTCATTGTGTCAGCCGGCAGCAGACACAACGCTTGGCGCCAGCAAGAGTATGGCAACTGGCAAGACCGGCATTGGCCCTTGCTCAGTCCTCACGTCCTCACGTGATGTTCTTTTTGTCGGGCACCACCCGATGACCCACCAGCAACCTTCCCCCATGGCCGCTTAGCAGCTGGCGACGCACCCGCCTCTTGCCCTCCACAACGGCATGCCCCCCTTTTGGTAGGTAATCCAACCCCTTGGCCAAGGCCGTCGCTAGTTCTGCTTCCTCGATGCATGTAGGTAAACTCATAATTTGAAATTTGGCATCACGGGTAGCAGGCAAGGCACGAAAATGTCAGCTCCAGGCGCCAGCCCGTCGAAAGAGGGCGAGCGCGTTATTCCCGGATCCCGGAGACCCGATGGAACCATGCGGAAAGAGATCCGTGTCCGTGCAGGGTACACGCCTCAGGAGGAAGTGAAGCTGTATGCGTCCAAGGGAACAGAGGTATATACTGTTATGGGCAATGCAGGCAGGATCAACCATGGGGGCGGGCGGGATGTCCCCTTGGGATGTGCTCACATGGTTGGCGATTCTCCTTGTCTGGTGTCGCTGGCTCTGCCTGCACAACAGCAACCGTGCTAGCCCCCACCGGGTCCTTGTCTCAGATAGGTGTGCGAAGAAATACGTTGCGTAACCCCAAATTAGCGGTCAAGTTTGTTAGTAGGCTACAGAGCCTTCACAAAAGGGGCCCAGCAGCCGTTGGGATAGGTTTGCTTACCAGACTGCAGATCAACGATAGCGTCGTTAAATGTACAGTTCCAGGTTTCTGATGCACGTATGTAGCTAGGTATAGCTGCAGAGCTCGATATGCAGCCCTGTGGTTGACCTCCGAACGCGACAATTGCCGTTCTGCCTGCCACCCGTTGACTTTTGAATGCCTCTTCACTAATATTATGATCAAGTTATACAAAAATGTTGAGCGTCTGGGGCGTGTGAGGTCTAGGTAAAGGAGATGCAACCTTGGGGTTATCGTTTGCGTTGCTGTTTGTGAAACCAGCCTTCAGCACCGTCAAAAGAACATACAAAGCAATTGCCTCTTTCGTCGAATTGGCGCTGCTGCTGCTCCCACCCGGGCCACTGCTGTCGTCGATCCGCTATCCGTGTCCATTATTTGCAGCTGGTCCACCTCCTTCCCTGCCCGCCCACATCCAAGATTGCCTGTAACTAATGCCTTTTTTGCTATGGCCATGACACCATGCAGTAGACAGTGACGCCTGCTTAGTCACCGGACACAATTGCCATCACGCTGGCAGGGGCTTACCCCGGCATGGGTGGAAGTAGGCCCACAGGGCACGGGCTAGCTGGCCGACCCAGAGCTGCCTAGGCAGGTCCCGTGGCCAGCACACCAAGGGACAAGAGCAGCTGGTTACCCATGCCACGCGCTCTTCAATTTTGGTGGCTTGGCATGCAATGATCAATGAGGCAGCCAGTCAATCCATGATGGTTGTTCTACAGTTGATCCTAAATACAATAGTTTTTGCAAAAGGGAGCAGTCAAGTTGGGGGAAAATGAAAGCTATGTTTGGTGTCTGTAACAGTCCATCCTGCTCTTGTCATTGCCCGTGGTGGATCCATGTTTATTCCGTCCGTCACGCCGCACAGTGGCGGAACAGCATGCCCAAGGGCCCCCCCGGCGCATTTGAGGAGGACGAGAAGGACAAACTGGCGGGGCTGAGCAAGGCAGCGCGCAAGAATGCAAAGCGGAAGGAGAAGAAGGCGCAGGGTGGGAGCGAGGGTGATGCGCCCGCGGTACGTTCGCACTCACGATGTCCTAGGCTCATGGCCGCGCTGGTGACAGCTTCGCGAGGAGAGGGGAGGAGAGGAGAGGAGAGGAGAGGAGAGGAGAGGAGAGGAGAGGAGAGGAGAGGAGAGGAGAGGAGAGGAGAGGAGAGGAGAGGAGAGGAGAGGAGAGGAGAGGAGAGGCAAGGAGACGCGGCCACCCCCAGCTGGGTGGACCCACCCCTTTAGAGTGGCTGGCGGTGGACCCACCCCTTTAGAGTGGCTGGTTGTGGACCCACCCCTTCGAGTGGCTGGCAGTGGACCCACCCCTTCGAGTGGCTGGCAGTGGACCCACCCCTTAGAGTGGCTGGCAGTGGACCCACCCCTTCAGAGTGGCTGGCGGTGGACCCACCCTTTAGAGTGGCTGGCGGTGGACCCACCCTTTAGAGTGGCTGGCGGTTGACCCACCCCTTCAGAGTGGCTGGCGGTGGACCCACCCTTAAGAGTGGCTGGCGGTGAGTTGAGGACCTGATAGATATGAGTATGCTGGAGGTGGTGTAGTTTCTTGTACTAGTATGCATTGGTCGGGCCGGCGGGATAAGTACTAATGCACCCGGGGTGGTACAAGTTCACATACGCACGTCTACCTCTGGGTATAGTTGAGTATGTTACATGGGGTGGCATACCGAACCCACCAGTATACATGTACTTATAGTATACATATGCTTATAGTATACACGTACCTGCTTTGTTGGTAGAGGGAGAGGATATATTCATGCGATGCGTACACTACACGGCAGCTGCCCGGGCATGCCTCCCGCCATCCGTGCTCCACACAGAAGGGTGCAAGCCTGGTATGACAGGCTTGCATGGCCGGCAGGGGGGCTGATCGCCACTCTGCTGCGCCTGCTGGCCTGGTTAGAGAGGGATGTTCTGTTTTGGAATCTGCGATTGAAACAGGTGGGCTCCCGCGCATGGCCGGCTGTGTGTTGTCCCTGTTTGTCACTGATTGGCAATGTTCGTCGCCTCTTGGCACTAACTATTGGCTATGTTTTATACCATGATATATGCTGTGTTCGATAAAATTCTGCTCCCTCCCTCCCTCCCTCCCTCCCTCCCTCCCTCCCTCCCTCCCTCCCTCCCTCCCTCCCTCCCTCCTCCCTCCCTCCCTCCCTCCCTCCTCCTCCCTCCCCTCCCTCCCTCCCTCCCTCCCTCCCTCCCTCCCTCCCTCCTCCCTCCTCCCTCCCTCCCTCCTCCCTCCCTCCCTCCCTCCCTCCCTCCCTCCTCCCTCCCTCCCTCCCTCCCTCCTCCCTCCCTCCCTCCGTCCCTCCCTCCCTCCGTCCCTCCCTCCCTCCGTCCTCCCTCCCTCCGTCCCTCCCTCCCTCCTCCCTCCCTCCCTCCCTCCTCCCTCCCTCCCTCCCTCCCTCCCTCCCTCCCTCCCTCCCTCCCTCCCTCCCTCCCTCCCTCCCTCCCTCCTCCCTCCCTCCCTCCCTCCCTCCTCCCTCCCTCCCTCCCTCCTCCCTCCCTCCCTCCCTCCCTCCCTCCTCCCTCCTCCCTCCTCCCTCCCTCCTCCCTCCCTCCCTCCTCCCTCCCTCCCTCCCTCCCTCCCTCCCTCCCTCTCCCTCCCTCCCTCCCTCCCTCCCTCGCTCCCTCCCTCCCTCCCTCCCACCTGCTCACTCCCCCCTGCCTCCTGCCCCTTTTCCCTCCCACTGCCCCCTCCCTACCTCATCATTCTCCTTGCCTAACGGCAGGCTGAGGTCGCAGCACCACCCACCTCAGCCCCATCACCAAAGCCCGCTGCTGCCGCCCCTGCCCCAAAGGCGGCCACCCCTGCGCAGAAGCAGGAGCCCAAGCCTGCAGTAGTGGCAGCGACGGTGGCGCAGGGTGCTGCTGACTCAGCGGAGGCGGACGATCTAGACAAGAAGCTCCGCGCACTGAGGAAGAAGGTATGTCCAGCGGTTGGCACGGCCATTCCCTAGGAGTGCTCCGATTCTGCTTGTCTAGGTGAGCCGGTCATGCCGCCAGGGCTACTTTCGCAGGTGGCAGAGGGTGGCAGCTAGTAGTGCCATCCATGGGCCCATTTCATGGGGGGTGGGGTGGGGTCATTGTGTGGCATTCTCACTAGCAGGTTAGCTCCTAACCTTCAGTCTATATCGTGGGGTTGTCCGGCGGATGCCGCTTCTGCTGGCGATGTACTTGGTCCCAGGCAGTAACAGGCTGGAGCTCACAAAGGCTCCCATGGATCGCAAATTGTTGTTGATTCTATGTGGCGTCTATGTGGCGTCTCGCCATCTCTGTTGTCTCATTCGTGGTGGGTGCCACCGGTGCCTGATGCCACCGTTTGTGCTGGCAGCTGCGGCAGTGTGAGCTGTTGGAGCAGCAACAGAAGGAGGGCGCCAAGGAACTAACCAGCGAGCAGAGGGACAAGCTGTCCAAGATGGGGGCGCTAAAGAAGGAGATTGCAGACCTGGAGAAGGGTACCTGATAAGAGTAGCTTATCAGACGAAACCCCCCTTTTGGAACGCCTTTCGTGCATCACTTGCATTAGCTCCGCAAGATTGCCACAGACAGCTTCCTCAGAAATGTGATGTACACATGGTAGTCTGGTGGCTACATGTGCAGTATCACACTGTTTTGACATGCCCAGGCCCACACTAGAATTTGCGCACCTGGGATAATTAAATTGATTAGAAGCACGTGACCGCGTCACGTTGGTAAAATTAAATTAAATTAAATTAATTTAATAGCAAGACTCCGTTGGGAGATCGTGTAGCACGTATTCCATTGCTGGTGGGTGGGGGTGCCGGAGTGGAGGCGCGAAAACTAGCTAAGCTAACTCTAATGTTATCTAGCTAGTCTACCAAAATCCTAATTACTAGCATCCATCGGGGTTAATGCTCCGTGACTCCCCAACGGGAGCACGAGTCTAATTAATTAACCCTTAGTCCGCTAACCCCCCGACCTGTCGGGGGGTTTGACTAACGGTCGAATTTCGCGCCGCGCCGAGAGCGCCGCGCCACTTGTGACGGATGTCAGTGGTCCGGTGGGTCCGGGAACACTTAGGGACGACAGTGATGCATAGGTTTGGGGGGTAAATCCGCCATAGCCTGGTAATTATAGGGCTGTAATCATAGGGGGTCACGTGACTTTTGGCGGGAATTTTTCGACCAAACGCGCGCGCGCGGATATGGCGGATGCGCTCAAAAAAACGTGGCTAGGGCGAGTTTTGCGCGTCGACGGAAAGGAATTTAACACTACGGACACTTACGCAGGCTGTGTGACCGATATCGTGTACTCAGGAGGCCATGCTAAGTATAAATTCTGCCTCAATTTCGAGGATGATGGCAAGGATGTCTGGTATCCGCTCGCCCAGGTCGAAAAGTGGTGGGCAGATCAGGGCAGCCGAAGTTTTCGTGGGGCAGGCGATGGTTCCGATTCCTGCCAGTCAGATTCGTCTGCAGGCAGTGACAAACTTTCGGATGAGAGTGCTGCAGATAGTGGTGAGCACAGCAGTGGTGGTGATGGAGATGATGGTGTCGAGGACGTGGACGATGAGCCACGACCAAAGCGCGGCTGGCCTGCTGGGTCTCGCGGCCGGGGTAGGGGGCGTTCCCGTGGCCGGGGCAGGCCTGCGCAGGGCCGGGGCAACCAAGAAGCCTCCGAGTTCGCCTGGGAGTCGGAAGATATCGAGGCGACTGAGGCAGAGGGCGTCGGTGCTGCAAGAATGTGGAAGAATTACGCCAAGCTTTCTGTAGCAGGCTTTTTCTTCTTGCTGCTCGAGTTGTCTTTCATCACCAAGATCGCCGAGTGGACCAACCTCAAGGCTCAGCAGCGTCTGGACAAGCTCGCTGCGCAGGGCAAGGCTGGACGTGCATGGACCAAGACCTATGCAAGTGATATCCTTCGCTTTTTTGCATGCCTCATCGCCATGTCCATCCACTGGCAAAATGGAGCCTACACACCCTACTGGAGTGCTGATCCTTACGTGGGCCTTGCAGCTGTCAGTGCAATCATGACTTTGAACAGATTTCAAGACATCCTTCGCAACCTGTCAGTTAGGGACCCCACGGATAGCAGGCCAGCCAAGGGGGAAGAAGGCTATGACCCGTTGTGGTATGCAAGGGTCATGATTGAGCGCGTGCAGAAGCGGCTGCTAGTGGTGTTTCGGCCCAGCGGGGTCGTCACAGTCGACGAGTCAATGCAGTTTCAGAAGTCCAAGTGCGAGATCAGGCAGTACTGCAGGGATAAGCCATCACGGAGTCGCTGGGGGGTGAAGCATTGGGCTCTAGCCTGTGGCAGCACTGGCATTCTTGTTTACTTCATCCCGTACCTCGGTGGTGGCGTATGGCCGATAGGCTGCCCAACCCAGGAGGAGCTGGATTTCTTCGCTGCTGCTAGTGGTATCGGGTCGTGCTGGGTGGCTGCCCTAGTCCACGCTTGCAAGGGTGTCTTGCAGCCTGCCTCCACCATTGTCGCTGACAACCTCTTTAGTTCTGTGAAGCTAGTCGAGTGGCTGGGCATGAAGGGTTACACCTTTGTGGGCACTGTGAGGAAGAGCAGGACGTGCTACCCTTGTGACATAAACATTACTGAACAGGAGGCAAAGGCACAGGGGCTGAGGCGTGGCAACACCTTGCATCGCATGCTAGCATTGCCAGGTGGCAAAGTGGTGACTGCCCTTACGTACATCGACAGCAAGGTCGTCCGGTTCTACTCATCACGACACGCCAGCCCTGCCCGGGACCCCTCCAACAAGAAGAAGCGCTGGAACAAGGCAACGGGTGCTTACGAGGACGTGCACATTCCCAAGATCAAGCACTTCTATGATGCGCACAAAAGCGGGGTAGACAGATTTGATCAAGTGGCTTCGTACTACCACATGGAACTCGTTACCAGGCGCCCATGGCAGCGTACATTTTTCTGGTTGTTGAACCTCGTGGTGGTGACAGCCTACAAGTATCAGCAGCTAGTAAGGGGGAAGGACGCTGTCGTTAGCCAGCTTGAATTTAGGGCACAGCTGGCCAGGGAGTTGTTAGCAAAGGCAGATGCCCTGGACCTGGAGGCTAAGCGCCAGCCAGTTAGCGAGCCAGTTACCAGGAGAGTGCCTGCAGCTGTGTTCGCTGAGGCTGCCGCACATGCTCCCGGTCTTAGTGATATGAAAAACACATGTGCTGCATGCAAACAAAAGAGCAACATCACTAGAATTTGTGTTGGATGCAAGGTGCACCTGCATCCCGAGCCGGGCTGCTGGGCGCACTGGCACAACATGGTCAAGGGCAATTTTTGCCGGTCCTAGAGTGATGGTTGAGCCACCAGAGGCTTGTGTTATTGCACACCATGTTTATTTGACAATGACAACATGTTTATGGCACTAGAACATGTGTAGAACATCATACAAGCCATAAGGGGTTGACATACCATTTTCCCTGTTTTTGGCTGCTCGTAGTCATGTGCCTATATGAACGTGATATAAGCATTATAATCCAATTCTGAGTGCACCCCCCCCAGTTGGGGACCCCTGGACTATCTATCTAAATAACCCAGCCATGCATTTGTGGTTCAGAACCATCCCAAAGATTTGAGGTGGGGGTAGACTTTTTCTTGCGCGAAAAAGTTCGTCTTTTGTCCAACTTTGACCGTGAATATCTTGCAAACCACTTCATGGACTCAAGATATTATTGCATATTCTGAAAGCTCTTGAAGTGTAAATGTTCCTAGCACCTTGGTTGAGGGTATTTGGAGTTGTGGTCTGTGAGTTATGATTTTTTTTATTTTCAGGGGTCTAGAAGTGCCAAAAATGGGTCAGCGGACTAAGGGTTAATTAATTAATTAATTAATTAATTAATTAATTAATTACTAGCTCTACCCAGTAAAGCGCCCCTTCCTCCTGGGGGGTGGGGGCTTGCCCGCAGGGGCTGGCGTGTGGACCTGGACAATTGTCTGCCACCTCGTCTTGTCCTGCATATGGCAGTCCAAGCTAGAGAGAGGGAGGAAATGCGCTGTTCAAACTGAGCTGGGACCATGAGGTCGGCCAGCAGATCTGTATCTAGCTGATCTGTATACAGTTCATGGCAGGTCTACTAGCCCTTCTGTGCTTGTCCTTGGGGCCAGGCCACGTCAGAATATGCCGCCCTGGCTGGCCGCCAAGCCCCTGGGGGCTGGCCAGACCAAGGGCGGTGTCTACCTTACTGGTTCGAGCAAGATGTCCTACAAATGCTATTCTACGCTGCCTTATCTCATTAGAAATTCAAGGCATACCCTAATACAAAGACTCTAAAGACCTAATAATGCTTGGAAAACCCTAGCTATGTTCAGGACCTGTCAGAGCATCCTGCACTGCCGCCATTCAGCCGGGTGACCAGCTGGTCCGTGAGCGCCCATATGCATGCCTCGGCGCCATATGTGAGCGCCGTGAGGACCAAGACTTAATGAAGAGCACGCGCTTGCGGTCCTCGCCTAGGTCCTAATTTGAGTGCCATTAGGTGTTGAGCGAGCGGAGCCTGGCCCATGCCAGGCCAATGCAGGTGTCCACATGGTCGGCGGTGTCGGGGAGCATGGTCCCCAGCAGTTTGAAGCGATCACGGAACGGGACCTCAGACCCGTCTAGCACTAGCTGCGGGAGCGGCGGGCGACAGTGGTAGCACCAATCACCATCGCGTTGGTAAATGAATTAATTAGCCTAGCATGCTGGGCCAGGCTCCGTTCGCTCAACACCTACTGGCGCTCCAAGGGCCTGGGCGAGCACTGCAAGCGCATGCTCTTCAAGGTCCTCGTCCTCACGCATGGCGCCGAGGCGTGGACACTCACGGAAACACTGGCAGCTAAGCTAGACGGCACGGTAACCCGGATGCTCCGACAGGTCCTGAACGTAGGGTTTTCCAAGCGTAGGTCATTAGAGTCTTTGTATCAGGGTATGCCTCGTATTTCGGACGAGATTAGGCAGCGTAGTAGGATAATAGCATATGTAGGACATCTTGCTCGCACCAGCCAGGTCGACACCGCCCTTGGTCTGGCCGGCCCCCAGCGGCTTGGCCAGCCAGGGCGGCATATTTTGACCTGGCCTGGCCCCAAGGACATTCCAAAAAGGGTAGCGAAACATGCCACGAACTACACCCAGATGTTGCTGGCCGACCTAGTGGTTCCAGCCCAGTTTGAACACCGCATCCACTCTCTCTCCCTTCTTTGGACCGCCATGCAGAACAAGATGCGGTGGCAGAAGATTGTCAAGGCTCACACGCCAGCCCCTGTGGCGGGCAAGCCACCTCCCCCCACTTGAGAGGCGGGGGGGTTTTGATGAGTAGTGTAGTTAGGATTTTCTAGAGTTAGGTTAGTTCGACTACGCGGCTTCCTCCACTCCACCTGGCATCCATCAAGGAATATGTGCTACATGATCTCCCAACGGAGGCATGTTATAATTTAATTTTAATTTTAATTTTTTTAAGCCTAGCATGTGGCCTTCGTGCATGTGCGCCCATAATTAATTAATTAATTAATTAATTAGGAACATCACTCCGTTGGGAGTCAATGTAGCACATATCCCTGAGAAGGGGCATATGGCTTTTAATACATTCTAGGCTACTTCCTGCAAGGGTGGGAATGTAAGCGACCCTTGCTCTAGGTGCACCAAGGCACCTGCACCCTCATAATCTTCACACTATGACCAGCTAAGGGGGAGTATGTTATGTGGGGGAAGATCATGATGGCTATACAAGAGCTAGGACATGGCTTCTCTACAGAGAGCATCTCTCTGCATGGCATAGCATGGCGAAATTCTTAATGCAACATCCATGGGGGTCCCGTTATAGGCATGGCTTGGCTAAATTCTGTAGGCAACAACCATGGGGGCCATTATGGGCGCACATGCGCGTGGGCCACATGCTAGGCTAAGCCTGACTAATCTACACTACTGGTATGAATTCCCTAGTCTGAGGTGGCAGGAGGGGGCTGCCAGGGCTTGTGGTCAACGTGGATGACCGCCCCCCTCCAGTATACCGGCTTCCCCCCTGCGCTTTGCTGGAGCTGAAGGTAGGTCGGCCATAGCTCGTGTCGCCGCTGTTGCTGGGCCAGGGTCAAGTCGTCGTCCAGCGTGAAGCGAGTCCTCGAGAGCTTCTTGCGGCATTTAAGGAACGACAGCTTGTCCGCCATGTACTTAAAGGTGAGGAGCACGGGGGCCGGGCCAGCCTTCCCCCGCGCGCGGGGGAGGCGGACAGCCGTCGGACATGTCCAGCTCACCATTGAGTAACATGGGGGCAAGAATGGCGCGCTTAAATGCCTCAAGAAGGCTCGTGGAGGTCTCACCTGCCGGCTGGTCGAAGTGCTTGACGATGACATTGTGGCTGCGCCGGGCGATGTCGGCCGCCTCGCGAAGGTCGAGGGCTTGTTGCTTGAGTTGTGCCGAGATGGTGGAGGTGGTGGAGGTGGTGTGCTGCTTAAGCAGGTCCGCCCAGGTGGAGGGAGCATCGCCAGCCGGGCCAGCAGGCGCCGGCTGGGCGGCGATGTCCTTCACCGCCTGGGCGGTGAGGCCGGCGGTGTCATGCAAGCTCTCAAGGGCGTTGGCGGTGGCTTGAAGGCGGTGGTCGAGGTCGAGGAGCTGGGCTTTGATGTCGGCAGTGGAGGCGGAAATGGCAGAAGCTGTGGAGGTGGAGGCGGCGGCGGTGGAAATGTGAGGAAGTTCAGCAGTCAGCGGCGTGCCGCCGATTGCTGCTATGTCGGCAGCAAGGGGGGTCACGTGCTGCTGAAAGGCTTCCGTGAGGATGGAACGGAGTGCGGGGGCGGAGATGGATGGAGCCCAAATCTCGCCGTCAGACTTCTGGAGAAGAGAGTTGAGGACGGCGTGCTGGAGTTGGGGGCGGGGACACCCGAACATCTGGCTGATGTTGTGCCAGCGTCGGCCGTCGGTGACGAGGAGGCGTCCAGTGGCGTGGAGATGGAGGCACAGGTCGTAAAGCGAGGCGTAGTCCCCGAAGAAGATGCAGTGCAGAGCATCGTACGGGGAAATGGTGGTCCAGTCGTAATCA
This sequence comes from Mesostigma viride, assembly GCA_009746045.1. Taxonomy (NCBI): domain Eukaryota; kingdom Viridiplantae; phylum Streptophyta; class Mesostigmatophyceae; order Mesostigmatales; family Mesostigmataceae; genus Mesostigma; species Mesostigma viride. The sequence continues at coordinate 1,142,670 of RPFO01000436.1, read as the reverse complement.
TCGACCTGGAAAGGTTGGAGCCGACAGCGCGGTTCCAAGAAGCGTGGCCCTCCAGTTTTGTCAGCGGGGCGGGCGCGTTTTGGGTCAGGCGATGCCGATGGCGAGGCATTGAGGCCGGGAGGGTGCTGGGCGACCACCAGTGCACGACTAGTGTCACCGCTGCCTGCCCGGGATCTGGCGAAGCGGCAGCCTCAGCTGCCGCATTGTCAAAGGCGAGCGCATCCGCCAAACTGCGTTGCGTCGACGGGCGTTTGCTCGTCATATTGCGTCGTAGATTCGGAAAATTATATCAGCATGTGCGTCTTAGAAAGACGAAGCGATAGTGATATTCACGACTAAATTCGGTGCTCAAACGTGAAAGTTATGAGCTCCGACAGCCATGGCTACCTCGTGGCTCGTGGCTCGTGCGCCCATAATGGCTCGTGCGCCCATAATGGCTCGTGCGCCCATAATGGCCCCCAATCAATTAGACTCGTGCTCCCGTTGGGGAGTCACGGAGCATTAACCCCGATGGATGGATGGATGGGTGCAAACAGTCCTACCGGTCTAATCTATCTACATCAGCTACCTGCAACATCTATTTAACAACATCACTAACTACAACATCTATCTAAACAACATCCCGCTACCCTAGGGGAGCTGTCTGGCGTGTCTCCCGCGGGTTTGCACACGCGGGCGCTTCCCCACGGGGGGGGGCTCGTTGTCCTCTACGACCTGGGCCCACTTGGCCTTGTCCATCATCTTCTTCCAAATCACGGGCCCCCATGGATGACACATCCCCTCTCTAGCTCTCCCTTCTTTGGACTGCCATGCAGGACAAGAAGCGGTGGCAGAAGATTGTCATTAAGGCTCACACGCCAGCCCCTGTGGGCAAGCCGCCTCCCCCCAAGACGGGAGGAGCCGTTTTGATGAGTAGCGTAGATAGGCTTCTCTAGACTAGATAGCTTCGAGTTAGGTTAGTTCAATTACGCGGCTTCCTCCACTCCACCCATCCATCCTGGAATATGTGCTACATGATCTCCCAACGGAGGCATGTTATAATTTAATTTAATTTAATTCAGTAATGGATGACGCCTTCAGAATTTAGCCAAGCCATTAATTAATTAATTAATTTATTAATTAAACACGTGCTCCCGTTAATTGGGGAGTCACGGAGCACTGAAGTGCTTTTAATCCCTGTGTGTGCACTACATGCAGGAGAAAGGGCAGAGACCCCCAGTCTCCTTTGACATGCCAAAGGCATGCCACAGCTGCAATCGGGCGCGCTAGCTAAAAAGACAGGCTAACGATCCGGCATGCAAACTGTGGGTGCAATAAGACCCATGTAAGCGGGGCATAACAAGTATAGCGTGGGCAAGTAATCTGACCATAGCACGGGCGTAGCATGGCTGTGCTAGGACTAGGCTAAGGCTATGGCTGGTTGTGTACCGTGCGTTGGCGGCACGTGACTAGGTATGTTGGCACAGCTAGGCGAACATTCTAGGCATGGCTGCCTTAGCGGCAGTGACTCCAATGGTTACAATTGCTAGGGCTATTGCTATTCTAGCCCGCTGGGGGCGTCCACATCTTGTGGTTGATCATCAGGTCCCCGCCCCTCCAGTACACCTTGGGCTTCTGGGGGTCCTGCTTATGGCGGAGGTATTCCGGCCACAGGTCGCGTCCCTGCTGTTGCTGAGCGGGGGTCAGGTCGTCATCCAGCGTCCAGGTGAGGTCGTGCAACCTCTTGCGACGAGAGAGGAACCGCTGCTTATCCTCAGGGGAGGGGAAGGTGAGTAGGACTGGTGGGGGAGCCGCCTTGTCCCGTAAGTGGGGAAGGCGGTGGCACCCACGCAGTTCTACCTCACCTACCAGGCCCATCATTGAGGGTAAGAAGCTGGTTCTTGAGCTCGTCAGCAAGAGAGGTTGACGTCTCACCTGGCTTCTGGGGGAAGCGACGTAGCACCACTCGGCACTCGCGGTGAGCGCGGTCGGTGACCTCCCGTTGCTGGGCCTGGCGGTGGTCCTCCAGCTCCTGGAGCTTCGTGGCGATGGCGTCGGTGGTGGAGGCGGTCGCTGACCGCAGCAGGTCCGCGTAGGAGAGCGGCGGGAGGTCACCAGCATCCTGCCGGGGTGGCTGGGATGCAATGGTGGCCGTCTGCTCCGCTATCTTGGGGACCTGTGTGGCCAGGGCCTCGGTGTGGGCGGTGATGCCCTCAATCTTCTTCATGAGCATGCCGCACTTGCCCTCCACCTGGTTAAGGCGAGAGACAAGTGCAGCATGCGTTTCCGAAGCTTGCGCCGCGGTGTGCAGCGTCGTGAACTGGGGCTGGAGCTTGTGGACGACCTTGGTTTCCACATTGGAGACCCGGGCCTCCACCGTGTTGAGCGTCGTGTTCAGCGAAGTCAGCTTCTCGGCCAGCGGCCAGGTCACGTGCTCCTCCAGCACTGCGCGGATGTCATCCTTGCAGAGGGAGGGAGCCGAAGGGGCTGCCGGCTGTGCGGGGGCGGGGGCTTTGAGCGCTCTGCTGATGTCGGCGAGGCTGCGCTGGTAGTAGCTGGTCAAGATAAACAGGCGTTGGCGTGGTTCTTCATAAGTGTAGAGCCAGGACGTGTTGCGGTAGTCGATAGCCGCCCCCCCCTGCTGCTGCACGAAGAGCTTCCGTTCCTGTGTGAGGAACTGGAGGACCTCGACGACTTCCTGCGGCGACAGTTTTTGCCAGGTGAGGAGGCTGAAATATTCGTTGCCGGGCAAGAATTGGCTCCATTTGTGGCGGTCGTGGCATGGTTTCTTGGGCTCAGGCGAGGCGCTTGGCGATGGGTCTGCTGGCGATGGGTTGGCGAGCCCAGGCGGCTGGGCAAGAACGATGGCGAGAGGGTTGGACTGGGAGCCGGTAAGCTCCTTTTCCAAACCCCGTTTTGCTTTTGGGGTCGTCATAGCTGCTTGTCACGTGATAACTTTGGCAATACTGCGTTTCAGCCGTAACCGATTATACTGGCGTGTACGTGTGAATAAAGGGCATCGAATGCGAGTGGTCTGACCGAATTTGGGGCTCAGACGCAAAAGATCTGAGCTCCGCCGTCAGCCATACCGCCGTCAGCCATTTTCAGCTTTGGTAAGGTTGGAACTGCATAGTATGCCAAGCCATGCCTATGATGGGACCCCCATATTTGATGTTGCCGCATTAAGCATTGAGCCACGCTATTTGGCCCCCTTAGTTGGGTTGAACCCGAGACAGCATGGTGGTGTCGGTGCCCTTGATCAAGGCGCCTAGCTGTGTTGCTTACATTCCACTCTTGCAGGAAGTAGCCCAGAATGTATTAAAAGCCATATCAAAGAGACAACCAGCGCAGGCCAGAAATCGGGAGAATCCGGACCATGGTAGCTCGAGCCTGCCGTTATCTTTTCCGCGTTTTCGAGTCGTTCAGGATGATGAAGATGAATGGTGATGGAAATGTGTATCCTTGTGCATTGAAATTATGGCTGGCTTACGTGTGGAGCGACTAGACTGATGACCTAGACGGTGGGGCCGGAAACAGCATGCTTGATCAGGGCGTGTGTTTCTAGCCTAACTGGCCGGGAGTGTCTAGTGGTGAGCACCATTGCTGAGATCGCTCTCCCACCATTTACGAGGAAATACCCGCAAATGGAAAACCACTGAAAAGGTCTAGCTAGTCAGTCATCACGTTAGCCATGCCATGATTCCAAACGTCCAAGAACTGCACACGGTGCAAAGGCAGAAAGCCGGAGGACAGCACTTTCAAATGTGCGGCGGGAACCAAAAGCCCGCGGATGCCAGAAAACATCGTGTTGCGGCAGCGACGCGACGATGTGGACAACGAATCCAGTGCCAAGCTCGGAACGGCCGCAAGGAGATCTGGCATCACAGGGTTCAGATGTGCGGAGATACTATGCGATCCAGCCGGTCCACGACCTGTTTGTAGAGCTTGTGCCAAGGGGCAGCACCGAACAGATGTGGGTGACGTTGCAAAAAACATCGGACTTGTCGGAGCATAATGGCTCGGTCATAGTCTTTGACCAATAAACGCTGCAAGAGTTCAACAAGAGTCGTGATGAAATCAACACGATAAGAACAAAGACGGAAAAAACGATGTAACTGAGAAAGAACAACACCATATTTTGCTGTGTGGGAAAGGAGACTGTGAATATCGGGGTAACGAATAAAAGGAATTTGCTGGTATTTAGGATCCTTGCGCTTATCATAGACAGCCGTACGCCAGCCCTTCTTGTTATGGGTAATGTTAAGATCGAGGTAATTGCAATGAGTATCCTCCGACGTGAGCTTTAATGTGAGGGACGCTTGCGGGTAGATGCCAGGCAGACCAGCGGTGATATACAAATGGGTTGCGAAATCAGGGTTGTCGAAAGCGATGACATCATCAATGTATCGACATGTATGGATAAAACGCCTGATGAGAACATCATCGTTTGAGGCAATGAGATTCTCCATGAATGCAAGCTCATAAGTGTATAGATAGAGGTTTGCAAGGAGCCCGGCACAGTTAGTGCCCATAGGGATGCCGATAGCTTGTTGGTATACATTGCCCGCAAAACAGATGAAGGTGTTATCAACAAGATAAGAGATCCAATGGACAAGGTCAGCCTTCGTGATAATATAATTATAACCATCCCGCACGATAGCACCTGATGCCCCTTCTCCGGGACAGGAGGAAAAAATGGTTTCGACTTAGGACTTAGGTTTTTTGCAAAACTTAGCCCTGACCGGGAGAAGACTTGTAAGTCTGCGGCCTGCGGGGGCTGAGATTAACTGAATAAGAGGTACCTTGAAATTAAATAAGAGGCGTGCATCTATGAATATATAGTTTTGGAGGCGAGTTTCTGTTGGCGTTAAGTCGTAGTATTGTACGATTGATAGATTGGTTACTAGTGCATTGGTGGTACTGCACGACGGTATTGGACGGAGTTCCCGGAATCCCGGTCTGGCAAGCGGATTTTGCATCTCACGGGTACATCTCACGGGTACATCTCACGGGTACACGACGCGGCACGCCGCATGACGTTGTACAGCTAGCAAAATGGCTCGCAGAAAAGCTAGGAACCTAGGCGACTATTTGGCGCCGCGTCGGTCGTGACGTTGTTTACTCCGTTGGATCTGCATCTACGGCGTTCGTGGGTTGTTTCGAAACCCGGTCGATGAGATTTAAAGGAGAAGTCGGGTATATAAGTGATCCTTTTTTGACAACTTCGTGAAAATGTAAAAGTCGAGATGAATTAAACGGCTTGACAGTTGACATGTTGTCGTCCACTACTACAAGTTAACGCCAATCGAAACTCGCGTCCAAAAATATATCTGGATAGAGGCATGTCTCGTATTTAATTTCAAGGTACCTCTTAATTAATCTCGGGCCCCGCCTCGGGCTATAAGTTTGCAAAAAAAAAGTCTGTAAGTCCGGACTCCCACGAGTCCGGTTCTCAAATTCTCAAGTTCTCGGAGGGCGCCGCCCGAGATTAAATAAGAGGTACCTTGAAATTAAATAAGAGGCATGCCTCTATCCAGATATATTTTTGGAGGCGAGTTTCTATTGGCGTTAAGTTGTATTATAGTACGACAACGTGTCAGACCGTATAATTTATTCCGACTTCTACATTCAGTTCACCGCTTGGTCAAAAAAGGATCACTTATATCAAGGAAACAACAAAGATCAATTATATACCCTACTTCTCCGTAAAATCTCATCGACCGGGTTTCGAAACAACCCACGAACGCCGTAGATGCAGATCCAACGGAGCAAACAACGTCAAGACCGACGCGGCGCCAAATAGTCGCCACGGTTCCTTTTCTGCGAGCCATTTTACAACGTACGTCGCGCCGCGTCGTGTACCCAAGCCCTTTTCTGAACGTGAATCCAAAATCCGCTTGCCAGACCGGGAACTCCGTCCAATACCGTCGTGCATTGAATTGAATTGGAACATAAGTCCTTCTTTCCGTCACCCTTGACATGTTTTCGTACAATACTACAAATTAACGCCAATAGAAATTCGCCTCCGAACATATATCTCGATAGAGCCATGCCTCTTATTTAATTTCAAGGTACCTCTTAATTAATCTCGGCCCCCGCCCTCTGAGAATTTGAGAATTGAGAACTCTGGAGCCAATTTTACCCCGACTATGTTTCTAATTAATTAATTAATTAATTAATTAATTGAGCCACGCTCTGCCTATGCAGAGAGTCACTCTCTGTTGAGAAGCCATGCCCTAGCGCTTGTATAGTAGCCATGATGATCTTCCACCCCATGACAGGCCTTAATTGAACTCTGAGACACTGGTGGTGCCGGTGCCCTTGGTGCACCTAGAGCAAGTGTCGTTTACATTTCCACCCTTGCAGGAAGTAGCCTAGAATGTATTAAAAGCCATATGCCCCTTCTCTGGGAAATGTGCTGCATATACTCCCAACGGAGTTCCTAATTAATTAATTGCTGTAATTGAAATTTTACATGCAGACTGCAGTGTACTTTGGGGTGAAGCAACGACAAAGCCATTTATAACTCGACTCCACATCAACAACACTGTGGTGTCGCGTACATGGTGGTGTCACGTACGTATACAACCACACGGTTTTGTCGAAGTAAATGGCAATACAAGTCGGTATCAGCGTGCCCAAATGGCTGCTGATATCCCACTTCTTGCTTTGCACCTGCTGGTTACCCAATCGCAATATGTTTTATTTAAGTGGCCCAGGGCACACTGCTACGTAGTCTGTCCTACAGTGCCCTTAAAAGTCACAATATCTTGGGGAACCTTACTCCAAGAACAATTACAATGTTAATGAGGCAACCAAACCAACCACCCATCACGATAATATGTACAACCACTAAGGCACTCGCCACTCCATGCCCCCTAATAGAGAAAGCCGCATCATGGAGTAGATCGTGTTTCAAGTTCAGCCTGGGTACTTGGCTGGTTTCATTGCGCCGTTTCGGCAGCGCACGATGCGAACTGGCAGCATGACCAAGTAGCCAGCGCTGCACCCAATGAAGCACAACGCTGGCGCCCTTGGACGACTTGCACTCATGGCAAGAACTCAGCACCCGATAAAACTGCCATGGAAGAAACGAGATCCCCGTCATAATCCAAAACGAGGCAGGGGCAAGCCATCGGTTGCTGGCTGCTCCCTTTCGCCACTCATAAGAGAACCCGACTTAAGTTTCCAGTTTTTACAAACACGGTAGGCCAGGCCATGTATGATCCAGGCCTAGTCCAACATACTTGGAAAAGTCATCTTTAATGGGATTCTTGTGATCCCTGGTCAAGAATACCGCTACACGTGCAAAGAGCACTTCCCAGGTGTCCATCGCCGCCATATCTGGCACAACTTCTCCAAAACGCTGCCACCTGTCCTCAGCCCGGGGCGCGTTTCTCCCTTGTTTATTCCGTTTCCTTGTCAAAATCTAGGGGGCTAAACCCTGACAAATCGTGGGTACAGCAGCAGCAGCATCAACAATGCAAGGTAGGTCGGTCGCATTTTGGGGCGCTAAGGGGCAGTAACACTCCCTTCCCCCTTCCTTCTCACCACCCCACCCCCGCTTAATCGCACAACTCCCATCAGTGCCGCCCCAGTCTACAGGATTGCAGACCATGGCCATGCCACGCAACGCATGCGTAGAAGAGAGCCCACCCGGTTTGCCCACTCATGCCGCCGGCTGAAATGTGGGCTGGCCGGATACGTGACTAGTGGAACCCCACGCCGCGCCTGGATCACCAGTTGGCCTGCAGCCGGCGCGCTGCTTCGTCGGTCTGGCCCGCAGGGTTCCACGCGCTCATCGACGTGAGGCCTAGCGTGCCCGTGCCCCACAGGGACGTGCCAGGTGTCCAAGGGAACCCGCAGCCAAAGAAGGACTTGTCCATCTCCCCACCCAGCGCGACTGGTGCAGCGTCCGCACACCGCTGCGAGACAGCGCGCTGAGGGGCTGGCGGCCGCGGGGCTCCCTCCCCCAATAGCCGCTCGCCCACCCCCTTGGCCAACGGCCCACCCAGCCGGTTGCCTGCATCCAGCAGTGGTCCTATACTGCTGGCTGACGAAATCGCCTGGGACAGCCGGTTGCCGTCGCTGCGCGCGCTGTCCCACACCGAGGGGTCAGCGTCGGCGTCTTCATGACTGCTGCTGCCTGGCATGGTGAGCGATAGCGTGTTCAGGGACCCTGAGGACGACGAACGGCCCGACGAGAGCAGGTCCGTGGCGGCCGGTGGCAGCGGGCCGCCGCGCGCATACGCCAGGTTTAGCCCGCTCATGGCCGCCGCCTGCTGCTGCTGCTGTTGCTGCAGGTGGGCCAGCGACGCCTGCTGCTGGTGCAGCACGCGCTGCTCTTCCTGTGCGGCGAGCAGTACCCGCTGCTGCTGCTGCTGGATGAGCTGCTGCTGCTGCTGCAACAGCGCCGCCTGCTGCTGGTGCAGCTGCTGCGCGGCGGCCTGCTGGTTCTGCAGCCGCTGCAGCTGCTGTTGCTGCTGGAGCGCGGCACTGCGAGACTGCAGATCGGCTGCCTGCGCGCGCATGACACCCGACAGCAGCAGCTCGTACTCGCCCGCGTCCACCACCATGGGGGGAAAACCCGAGGAGGGGTCTGACCCAAACGAAGCTGCCCTCAGCCGAGCCGCGGCTGCACCCCCCGCCATCATGCCCGGTGCGCCCACGTACCCCGCACTGCCCCGCGAGAGGCCACCCCCGACAACCCCTCCACCTGCGAGGGGCAGCGGGCCTGACCGGTGGGCGATGCTCATGCCAGGTGGCAGCCCGCTGGCGCCGAGCGCGGCCATGGACAGGAACGCGTTGTCATTGGTGGGGCTGTAGGACCCGGGGGGCGACGCCGACGACCCACTGGTCCCTGCGGACGACAGGCTGTTACTGCTCCCGTGGATGTCGATGCCCCGCGACATGCCCGGCAGGGGGCTGGGGGCCGACTTGCCGTTGGGCCCGAGCGGCCGCCCGTGGGGGCCAAACAGGCCCAGCCCCGTGGGAGGGGAGCTTCCCGTGGCGCCGCCGTTGCCGCTCCCGCCCGTCACGCCAGCCTTCTTGCCGCCCTCGCGGTAGGGCTTGACGAGCACCTGGGGAGTGATTAGGCACCGTGCAGCAGGCACAGGTGGGCACAAGGACAGCCGTTAGCTCTGGTGTCCCAGACAAGGAGGGCAGGAACATCCAGGCATGGGAGAAGAGAGCACCACGGCCATCAGGCATATAATGGGGAAGTGGCCTCCCCAACCTGACCCACTGCCAACAACCGCCACCAGGTTGATGCCTCCCACAATCGCCCCCTTCAGCCACCACGACCACCAAGAAAGCCCACCGCTACATGAGCCAAATGCCGCATGTATATTAAATGTGCTTGCAACAAAGCACAATTGTGAATAACAAGCCTTAGATGCGCACAGCTGCGGACACACAATGCAAGTCATCCCCCTCATCTTGCCCGCAGGAATCGCCCTTCCCACCCAAAATAACCCACCCTTCCCACCCAAAATTACCCTCCCATCCCACCTTCAACGCTTGATCACAATATTTGCTCTGTATCTCCTTCGCCCCCCCCCCCCTCCCCCCCCCCTCCCGCCCCCCTCCCCCCCCTCCCCCCCCCAACATGTGGTCAATATAAACAATCCTGGCAGGCCCATCCGCTCACCTGCACGCGGCCGATCACATGGCGCTCCTCGGCCAGTGCCGCGTCGGCGGCGCCCGGCGTGTCAAATATGACAAACGCAAACCCGCCAATCTTCGAGCGCGGCTGCTTGGGGATGCGCGCGTCCAGCACAGTGCCGTATGCGCCAAAGTAGCGCCGCAGGTCATCCACACCGAGCCCTTCCAGGTCCGGCGCGTTGGCGAATGTGAGGTAGATGCCGCACAGCTCGCCCGGCGCCGCTGGGGTGGCCACGTTGCCCCCCGACGAGCCACCCCCGGTGGTGCCGGCCACGCGGGCGCCCAGGGGGGTACCTTGGAGCAGCGTGAGCTTGGACAGGGGGTCGATGGGGATGCCAGCACCCCCCGCACCGCGCGCCGACATGACCCCGCGGCCGATTGGTGCTGGCGAGCTGGCGAGGGTGCTGTTGGAAAACGCGTTTGCGAGCATCGACAATGTGGGGGTGGAGGGTGACCGGTGCAGGGGAAGCCCAGAGCCGCCATGGCCGACCATGGAGGACAGCTCGCACAGTTGACTCAGCGCGGATGAGCTGGCAAAGCGGGCACCCGAGCTGGACAACCCGTTGAGCGTAGCCGCCAGGGAGAGCATGTCATAGGTGCCATCCGGCACCGATGACGACAAGGGGCCGACCATGGCCATGCAGGATGCGGCATTGTCCACACCGCTGCCGCTGGTGGTGGCGGAGGAGGGCCCATTCATGGGCAGGCAGTCAGACAGCCCCGCGCGCGCAGCGAGGGAGAAGTCGTAGTCGCTGGCGGCAATGCGGGAGGGTGGCTGCGGTGCATGCGAGGCCATCACGGACGCCAGTGCCGACGCATCGCCTTCCACCAGCTGGGCCACGAGCTGGACCTCGTGCTGGCCGTTGGGCCTGGAAGGGGGGGGGGGGGAGCGCAAGGGAAGAGAGGGAGGGGGGAGGGTAGGAAAGGATCAGGCAAAGAGGCAAGGAAGGCCAGGTGCAGAGCCACAAGGCCAGGAGAGAGAAACGACAGGAAGGGAAAGGGTGAGGAAATGGCGGCATGCTGGGGCGTCGCACAGGCCCAGGGGGAGAGTGAAGCATGACGCAACAGCCATGTGTGCCCCATGATGAGACCAAGGGCATGACCACGCAGGTCGCAGTAGCAGCCACGCACTGCTCAATACACCACCATGGCACAGTCCGCGAACCGCTGGCAAGCACCAAACAGGCTCCCCAAATGCTCCCGATGCTTTCAAAGCTTTTTTCCGAGGACTCCTACCAAGACTAAAGCTTGCTTATGCCACAGTGATCATAAGCCGAATACTCACCCAAGGACAAAACATCTGGCCGGAAAGGCTCTTATGAAGCTCACTTCAGAGGATGTGCTGAAGGGAGAGGAGGGAAGGGTACAAGATCAGGTGGCTAAGACTGACAGACAAACAAATGCTCTGCGATGGCCGTGCTGCAATTACCTTAAACATAAAGCATTCCATGGCAAGCGCGGGGTGACCAGGGCAACCAGAGGCAGCCACACCCTGGGTGCCGCAGACGCCAGCACATACCGCACAGGCATACCTAGCACTGCATTGTTAGGAAATCTTCCCCTGACCGGTGGTCTACCACATCACATCCAAAGCCTGGGCCCACCTGGCCGTCTATCGATCAGATGAAAACCTTGAGCCTACCTGGCCACCAGCTTGACTGTGTCAGTGAGCTTTGCCAACAGCGTGCTGAGGTTGAAGGCTGTCTTGCCGCGCCGCTGGCTCTCGGTGAGGTAGCCCTCCATCTGCAGTGGCTTGTTGAAGAACTTGAAGTAGAGCTGGCGCACGTACCAGGGTGAGGGAGTGGGCAGGGCAGCGGATGCCGCGGGAACAGGAACCACGTAGCACACGCAGGGCAGGGTGGCGAAGGTCAGAAACAGGGATGTGTGATGAAGAGTAGCGTGATCTACAACTATGCCCATGGCAGCAGATCCCAATGGGGATAGGGTCAACCTTGCAAAATGCGATAATTAAGACGACAAGCAGTTGTCATGGCCATGGCCGTGGTAGGAACAACGAGCAAGACACTACTACTGGGCAAACCAGCTGCGTTTTACAACGCAGGACACCACAGCAGTGGCAAAGCTTTTAATGACAGCAATAGCCAGCAGGCACTCTCATCACAGCGCGCTGTTTCATGGAAAGCAAGTGTAGAATCTAACAGAAACCAATAATGTTCTGAAGCCGGGTGGTTTTGGAAACCCTTTTTGCAAAACACACACGAAACACTTGGTCATCCAGATAAATAACTAGAGGCGACTGGGGAAGAAAAGCGGAAAGAAAAACGACTCGCTCGACAAAGCTGGAGACGATGTACAAAAGCGTTCGAAACACTGCTGACTACGACATTCGAACCATCGAAAAAATGAACTGCAGGTGCTCAAACACACACCAAAACACATCGGGGTTAGCCATGACGCTTCAACCCTTCGATTAAAGTTACGATCGCAGGGCGATAACGAGAACAAAATGTGTGAAACAGGCGATAGGCTCACCTGCGGTAGCGTCGCGATACTGATCGGAGGCCTGCCGGACAACAGCGCCCGAAGCTCTGCCTTCAAAGTGTTTAATGAAGTCTCCACATCAATAGCCGATAACTGCAAATTTCCATCGGAGATCGAGGTGCGAAGGCTGGCACCTCTTGAGCTCCCCGATGCGGTATGCAGGTTGGGTTCCGTGCTACCTGGATGCTGGCGTGAGATGGAAGACGCGGAATTTGCAGATGGCTCTGGGCTGGACGCCCCAGATTCGAGCGAGTGCAGAAAGCGGCATGTCGACCCGTGTTTGCAGAAACCACGGGAGAAATAAATGCAAGGCTTTCGAGGAACAAAGGAACGATTGGCCGCAGCGGGAGAGTCTCCTGATGCATGCCTTTGCCCGAAAACCTGTTCCTCAACACGAAGGGATTCGGAAGGCTGCGCCTGATGCCCAGCCACTAGCCTACTTTCGTGGAAATCCAGCCCTTCGGCCGGGTTCAACACCAACGAAGATCCATCTTTATCCAACGTCACGCAAAGTTGTCTGTACACGTCTTCCCCGCCGAGCAAAGGCCCTACACCTTTGCTCCAGCTTTCTCCTTCTGAATTCATGGCAGCTAACTCATGCTCTCTAAGCAGCGTCGCCTCCACGCCCGGCTCTCGTAGCATATGCTCGACGTGGAGGTTTTCCTCAAACGTGATTCTGCCCTGCTCTTACTTTCGGTGCAGGTGCGGAAAATGCTATGCTGCTGGCCGTGCCAGCGTTCTGCGTTTGCCCGGCTGGCAAAAAGGTCTCCGTCGCTCTGCTGTTGGCCGGCAACAGCTGGTGCCTACCGAGAATTGCTCAAGCAATCAGGTCTAGAATCTCATGCTCGCGCAATCCGGTCTAAAAAGCGCGCCACCTTCGGGAGATTCCCGAATGGCCAGCCTGGGCAATCGATCTCGGACGGACTAGCCACTGACCAAGGGCCAGTACGGCGGTTCTCTGGCAGAGTGCTACTCCTGATACTTCGGAACCTCGTATCGGCTTGCTTGCATGATGCTGATTGCGGGCTCGCGCGTGCTGGCCTGCACGTAGAGCTAGATCTGATAAGTGATAACGGTTCAGGAACGCGCCCGGTAGGCACACGTGACGTCACGGCTGGCAACTCGCCCCAGAAATCAATAAAGTCAGAAAGTGCAATTGTCGATGGCAGAGGTCGATCTCGCCGTACCGTTGGCCACGAGATTTTTCCCACGAGCATGCACTTTTTAAATGCACGAAGTGGATGAAACGGCCATACAGCCTCACGTCCATTGTGCCCGGGTAAGGAGCCTGTACTAGTGAGATGCTTCATTACGCCATCTACCTGGTACATTATTATGTACATGACAGCAGGCACATCTCAGTTATGCCGGCGTTTCTGGTGGGCGCTGTGGCATTCCAGCCTAGGGACACGTCGCAGCTTAGCTAGTCGGATATCCGCGAAGCCTCTCAGTCCTCTATTTAACACAGTCCATATATAACATACACAACATTCTTCTCCTCTCTTATGGGACGTACGCGATTTCGGACCCAAGCAGGCGTGGTCATTCTATATTATTGTATCATTTGGTACCCCACCCTTTATTTGTCGGATGGTCGTCGCCGTTTAGTCACCGCACCTCACCTCGATAATGTCTACTATTTCATAAATATAATAATAATATTGTCACGGTGGGATAATATTGCTAATGTCACATTGATTAAATATTATAATAATGATAATGTCACGGTGTCAGTTACTATGTATCGACAGCAAAGCCCGGTTCGCAGCAGACTGAACGCGTGGTACCGGTGCTAGTGGTCGTTTTCTCTTCCTAACTGTCTGCGTGTGCGGATGACTACAAGACAACGCCTGCATTGTTGTTGTTTTGTTTGGCTAATGTCATACTGCCTGTTCGACAGAGAGGCTATCGCGGATTGAGCAAGGCGCAGAACAGCGAGTTCGGGTTGAATCCACGCAGTCTAAGGATGTCGCTTTTCTATCCTGATGTGTGTAGCTGGCATAAGTGCCGTGTCTCTTTTGCTTTAGAAACCCGCAAGTAAGAACTGGCAGTCTCTCAGAGGTATCTGCTTTTTGTTTTTGGAGACAACTCTGATCAAGGAGATAACCATCGCAACTCTTATGTTCAATCCTGCTTTTATCATAGACACTGAACTGGAGGGATAGAGTTTACTGGAGAGTTAGCGGTGGGCGAAACATAATCCCATCTGATTTGTAACGTGGAATGCTGCAAATTTTTGCAACAACAGATGTTGGACAATGTACATAATAATCGTAAATCGCACGTGACATATCTGCATCACCTTAGAGAACATTTATTTTGTAATCAGGGTGCTGACCCTCCCCATCACCCTTCCAAGCAATGGGTTCATCTGATTTCACTAGTTCACTTCAGTTCGTGTATTTCATGTGAAGGGGGCACAGGTGACACTGAGATCAGGGAGACAACCAGTGCAGGCCAGAAGTCGGGAGAATCCGGACCATGGTAGCTTGAGCCTGCCGTTATCTTTTCCGAATTCGAGTCGTACAGGATGATGAACATGAATGGAGATGGAAATGTGTAGCCTTGTTCATAGAAGTTATTGCTGGCTTGCATGAAGAGCAAAGTCTGAACACCGCATTTCCTCCTTCCCTCTTGCTTGGACTGCTATGCAGAACAAGAAGAGGTGGCAGACCATTGTTTAGGCCCACACGCCAGCCCCTGCAAGCCCCCCCCCCCCCCCCCAGGAGGAAGGGGTGCCTCAATGCTGAGTAGAGAAGTTAGAATTTTCTACATTAGATCAGAGTTAGCTTGGTTAGCTTTCGCGGCTTCGCTCACCTCCATCCACCAAGAAAGGGAATGTGCTACATGATCTTCCCACGGAATCCTATTATTTTAACTGTTAGCTTAGTTAGGTTTCGCATCTTTGCTCACCTCCATCCATCAAACGAGGGAATATGTGCTATGTGAACTCCCCACGGAGTCATGTCAATTTGCGTGAAGAGCGACTTGATGACTTAGACGGTGGGGCTGGAAACAGCTTGCTTGATCAGGGCGTCCAAACCTAACTGGCCGGGAGTGTGTAGTGGAGAGCACAGTTGCTGCAATCGCTCCCCCACCATATGGGGAAATAATATAGGGAAATGAGATTGTAATTAGCAGGACTCTGCTTGCCCAATAGACGAAACAAGTGGAGCCTGAAAGCGCCAGGGCCCTAATTATAGGGAGGGATACGTGTTCCTGTTCATTATTGTGGTTGAATACGTAATGATTCAGGCGCGCAAGCGGTTTGCTCGCATTGTGGGTAGGGAACCAGGGGTGAAGGTCGCCAACAAATTCTGGCATGGCGGGGCGGACACGGATATTCGGCTAGCGGAAATCAACTATGCAGACGACACCACCCTCTTTGAGGACACTGGACACTGAGCACGTGCAGACAGGGCTTGACTGCCTCGCAGTCGAGGCCCAATTGGTGGGGCTCGAGGTCAGCAAGAAGACATGAAGAGGCCCTGGCAGTTCCAAGGCTCACCGCTCACTCAGCCACTGCCCGACCTCTTTCTCCTTGATGGCTCTTGCGACCAATATAGGGCCCGCGTCAAGTTGCTGGGTAGCTTAATTACTCCCCAGCTGCGAAGCCGATGTGGACCACCGTATCTCCCTCGCCTTGCACGTTTACGTCAACACAGGGCCCTGTGGCACAAGCCCTTGGGCAAGCTAGAGAAACAGGACCTTTTTAAGGTACTGGTCCTCCCTGTTCTCACGTACGAGGCCGAGACGTGGCCGCCCTCACCGCGGACCTTGCCAGAAAGCTAGAGGTGGCGCGGTCACCAACAATGTGCTGCGGTCAAGTTTTCGTGTGGGATACGCTGCTCGATCACGTCCGCAGTGACGACCTGTACCTCGGCATGCCACACATCACCAGCACCATGAAGCAGCGGCGCCTGCAGCTAGTAGGGCACTTAGCTCGCACCGACCAGGTAGACACCTCACGTGGCCCCTCCAAAGGGCTGCGCCCAGCTCAGCCTGGCAGGCCGCACCTCCTCACGTGGGCCGGGCCCAGCAATGCTCAGACGCCGTAAGGCCCGCACTTTCAAAGAATGTAGCTATAGTTGAAGACATGGGGGGCCTAGGCCTCTCCGTGACTGATCTGGAACAAGATGATGGACAAGGCCAATTAGCGGGCTCAGGTCATAGAGGACAACGACCCCCTTCCAGTGGGGAAGCGCCCGCGTGTTTGCATACGCGGGAAGCATGCTAGACAAGACCCCTAGGGTCGAGGGCACCATAGATATAGAGTAAGATTGTTTTGTAGATAGATTAGACCGGTAGCCGGATTGCGTGTACCCATCCATCCACCAATCGGGGCTAATGCTCCGTGATCTTCCAACGGGAGCACGAGTTTAATTAATTATTTATTAATTATACATAGTAGGGACGAAACAGCTGATTGCCGCCATTGTAGTAGCACATTTATGACTTGCATGCATCATGAGATATACGAGCATTATGAGATATACACGAGCCACGAGCTAGCTGGATGGCTGACGGCGGCGCCCATCACATCAACCCGGCTTTGCGCCAAAGTGTCCATGGAAATTCCGGCCGGGAAAATTTGACGAAATTCGGTGCGCGCGGGAGATGTTGAGTGCAAATTGCATTGCGAAGGCTATATGGTAGCGTGAAATTTTACTGTGCACGGATTACGTAGCCATGTCGCACCGGAATTCGCTTGTTCGATTGGCAATGACGCAAGGAAATTTATTCTGCAAAAAAACGTTCGGAAGCATGTGTGTGTGTGTGTGTGTGTGCGATCGAGGGCAAACACGCAACAGTGGCCAGTTTCGCACGACGCGCGCAGCCTACGTTGACATAGACCAGAAAAAACACGTCTCGTTGTATCCCCACATGCACCTTCTAACGGTTCCTAACATCACTTCGAAGAAACCCAGCAGATGACTTCCCATTGCGTTTCCATGTTGCATGGACGCAATTTTCCCGAAAAAGTCAGATTTATAGGAGCGCTGACAGGGGCAACTATGCATGTTGTGGATTAAATCGCTTTTACGCCACTGATTTCTTGCAGCTTTTATGACTTCACTTGGGCGGCCGGAGCAATATTGTCCGCTGCATGCATGAACTGCGGGCGCGGCTCGCGACGTCGATCTTAGGTATGTGTGCCCGGGATGCGGCAGAAGCAACATCTACTATACTGATTTCAATCGTCGTAACCCGCTTTTTATCGTCACTAACTGGCTTATTCTAGCTAGTGGTTAAAGCGTCCGGCGACGGGCGACAAGAACTCTCACCATGACGCCATGGCCTGAGGAGGCACTCCGAGAAGGAATGGGGCGGGCGGGCAAAATATCATCACACGACATTCGGCCCGCACCCCGCCGGCGCACCCTCGCGTACAAGACAATTAAAGCACACCGTTTCCCCGCTGCGCCCCATCGCTGCAGTTGCCGGGCGGCACATTGGGGAGGCGCGGCTCCTTCTCCCTTTTGTGCCTGTTGCATCATTTTGAACCCGTGACTTTCCCATGCATGCAACGGAGGCATGAGCAGATGCAATGATGCATGAATGAACGGATGCAATTGTGAATGATGGGGCCGGGAGGGAGGGAGGAGGGAGGGAGGGGGGAGGGAGGGAGGGAGGGAGGGAGGGAGGGAGGGAGGGAGGGAGGGAGGAGGGAGGGAGGGAGGGAGGGAGGGAGGGAGGGAGGGAGGAGGGAGGGAGGGAGGGAGGGAGGGAGGGAGGGAGGGAGGGAGGGAGGGAGGGAGGGAGGGAGGGAGGGAGGGAGGGAGGGAGGGAGGAGGGAGGGAGGGAGGGAGGGAGGGAGGGAGGGAGGGAGGGAGGAGGGAGGGAGGGAGGGAGGGAGGAGGGAGGAGGGAGGAGGGAGGGAGGGAGGGAGGGAGGGAGGGAGGGAGGGAGGGAGGGAGGAGGGAGGGAGGGAGGGAGGGAGGGAGGGAGGGAGGGAGGGAGGGAGGGAGGGAGGGATCGATCAGATCTCGAGGGAGGCCGAGGGAGGGAGGGAGGGAGGGAGGGAGGGAGGGAGGGAGGGATTTTCTTAATAACGATAATGAATTAAGGGCAGTGGTGGCCCTGGTTACCGCCTGTCCGACCTGATTTGTGCGGATGATACCACCCTCATCGAGCGCCCGGCCCGAGCACATTCAGACCTGGCTTGTCAGACTGCATGTTTGGGCTTGGAGGCCGGGCGGGCGGTGGCCGGGTCGTGGAGATTAGTGTCGAAACCGGCGAGGCTATGGTGATTGGGGCTACCATGCAGTAATGCCTGCCACGGCCGCTGCTACTATAGATAGACGGGACCGAGGTCCCGTTCTGTGAGTGCTTCAAGCTGCTGGGGAGCAGTGCTCCCCGACACCGGCGATGATGTGAATATTTACCCGCATCGACTTGCTTGGCCTGGGCTAGGCTAGCTCCGCTCGCTCAACAACACAGGTCTACTGGCACTCGCCGGAAGGACCTGGGCGAGGACTGCAAGCGAGTGCTCTTCAAGGTCCTGGTCCTCACGGTGCTCTGACACCTATGGCGCGCCGAGGTCTGGCATGGACGCCAGCTGATCGATGGAAAAACTGGCTACCCGGCTGGACGGCACGGTCTACAGGATGCTCCGACAGGTCCTGAACGTAGGGTTTTCCACGGCATAGGTTGTTAGAGTCTTTGTATATAAAGGTATGCCTGGCATTACGGACGAGCTTAGGCAGCGTAGGATCGATAGCATTCGTAGGACATCTTGCTCGCCCAGGACTTGATCAGGTAGACACCACCCTTGGTCTGGCCGGCCCCCGGCGGCTTGGCCAGCTGAGGGCGGCGTATCCTGACCTGGCCTGGCCCCAAGGAAATTCCCAGAAAGATTGGTAAACCTGCCATTTTAATATTAATTAATAGACACGTGACTAACTGCGTCACGTGACTATCCTCAGTGGGAGGGGAACATGGGATGGAATGGATGATGCTAGTTATCTAGTTCCTAGTTACAGAGTTGTGCATGGGCACCACAGCCCGAATTGCTATGAATGCCATACGTGCTCACACGCGGAGCCCCCACAGACTTGGGGGTGGTCTCCTTCATCACTACTTGCCATCTGTCGATCCTTGCGAACTATCTGCCTCCAGATAACAGACAAACCAGGAAGCTGCCCGGGTGTGAGCCTGTCGCACGTCTAGCTAGGGTAGCACATGTCCATGCCTAGTCTATCATGGAAAGTCCACGGGTGGCGGCCCTGCCGCGCACGGCCTGGGGCACGCCAGTCGCCAGGTGCATGAGGACATAACGTAAAGGCTGAGCGGGCTTGGTGCCAGCTATAGCCATCTGATGTGTCTACCTGATCTGCATGTGAGGGCGCGCGCCAGGTGCATGCCCGGCTAGGCCAATGCAGGCGCCTGTGCCTAAGCCGGAATGTGGGAAGCATAGGGCAAATCAGCGTACAAATCCTCATTACTAAGGTGCAAACCAAAGGGGATGTTAAGGGCCTTGCGCAGCATCTTGGTGACGTTGCCGTCGAGTCGTTGCTCGAGCTCCTGCGTCAGTGTCCAGGTCTCGGCGCCGTAGGTCAGGATTGTCAGAAGACGACCTTGAAGTGGTCACCCTCCTAAGATCTGCTCAAAACCTCTTACTCAGATATGGTCGGATATGCAGGATAAGCAGCGTTGGGCGGACATTGTCAAAGACTACGACCCACCAACTCAGTTGCAGTGCATGGGTCCTACTAGGAAACATATTCTCCCGATTTCCGGCCTGCGCTGGTTGTCTCCTTGATAAAAAGCATGGTAGTATGCATAGTTTGCGTGTGCAAGATTATAGCTCGAGGCCTCACTTCAGGCCCATATTTCAGACTAGCTGTCGGGACATACGTACATTAATTAATTAATTAATTAATTAATTAATTAATTAATTAAACTCGTGCTCCCGTTGGAGCATTAACCCCGGCGATGGATGGATGGATGGATGGATGGATGGATGGATGGATGGATGGATGGATGGATGGATGGATGGATGGATGGATGGATGGATGGATGGATGGATGGATGGATGGATGGATGGATGGATGGATGGATGGATGGATGGATGGATGGATGGATGGATGGATGGATGGATGGATGGATGGATGGATGGATGGATGGATGGATGGATGGATGGATGGATGGATGGATGGATGGATGGATGGATGGATGGATGGATGGATGGATGGATGGATGGATGGATGGATGGATGGATGGATGGATGGATGGATGGATGGATGGATGGATGGATGGATGGATGGATGGATGGATGGATGGATGGATGGATGGATGGATGGATGGATGGATGGATGGATGGATGGATGGATGGATGGATGGATGGATGGATGGATGGATGGATGGATGGATGGATGGATGGATGGATGGATGGATGGATGGATGGATGGATGGATGGATGGATGGATGGATGGATGGATGGATGGATGGATGGATGGATGGATGGATGGATGGATGGATGGATGGATGGATGGATGGATGGATGGATGGATGGATGGATGGATGGATGGATGGATGGATGGATGGATGGATGGATGGATGGATGGATGGATGGATGGATGGATGGATGGACGGATGGATGGACGGACGGACGGACGGATGGATGGATGGATGGATGGATGGATGGATGGATGGATGGATGGATGGATGGATGGATGGATGGATGGATGGATGGATGGATGGATGGATGGATGGATGGATGGATGGATGGATGGATGGATGGATGGATGGATGGATGGATGGATGGATGGATGGATGGATGGATGGATGGATGGATGGATGGATGGATGGATGGATGGATGGATGGATGGATGGATGGATGGATGGATGGATGGATGGATGGATGGATGGATGGATGGATGGATGGATGGATGGATGGATGGATGGATGGATGGATGGATGGATGGATGGATGGATGGATGGATGGATGGATGGATGGATGGATGGATTTGGTGAGCTATGCTCATTTTATCTATGACTAACCTGCTGAGCGGAGAATGCAACGCCGTATAGCACCAAAAGAAAAAATAATTTTAGAAAAAATATTTTTTGTGCTGGCACCCGTACCCCAGCCACCCAGGTAGGGGTTGGCTGGAGAGGTGGTTGCTATAAAGGGTGGGCTTCCATTCTAGGGAAGCAGGTTGTTTCTTTTGCCTGAGAACCTCACGTGACCACAACACAAAAAACAAAACGCAAGATAACACATCAAGCAGTATAACCTACCATGTCCACAGTGACAGCCCCAGACCGGAATTTCCTAGCGAAACTCAAGCAAGCAGCCAAGGAGGGATGCACCCCAAAGGAGGCCGCCACTGCGGTTCAGAAGATCCTAGGGGAGGGGAACTGGCTAGAGCGGATCCAGAAGCTCACTCCGGGGCGTGCCAAGAACGTCATGGACGTCCTGGAGGAACGGGGGTTTGTCAGCGACTGGGATGGGGAGGAGGCCCTGGCCGATGTGCTAGCAGCGCAACTGGGGGAGGCTATTGCAGAGCCGGACCCACCAGTGTCAGCAGGTGCGGTGGGAACGGGGGGTGTTCCCCCTTCGGCAGGTGGAAGCGGAGGGGCGGGGCATGGTGGAGCGGGCGCTGGGGAGGACGATGGCGCTCCTGGGGCGATCGACCAGGCTGTGGCGGACCTGGACCGAAACCTAGGTCGGCTGCTGGGGACCGAGACGGGCTATGCAACGCCAGCTGGAGGGCTTCCATCCCGGCCGGGCAACGCCCGCACTGGCGGAGATATTGGCGACCTAATATCGGCTATGTCGAAGCTGCTGGACCAGGCAAAGACTCCAGCAGCTGCAAGCCCAGCCGCAGCGACGACTGCTGGCAGGCTGGCGCGCACGAAGGGGGTGGCGCTGAGTGGGCATGCAGTGCCGGTGCTGGTGAGCAACATGCTGGAGGCGGTGCTGCCGGGAATGCTGGACTACGCGGAGAGCGTGGGGGGGAAGTCCATCCGTGCATCGTTAATGCTGACGATGCACGGCAGCTCAGCCAGCGGGGAGAGGCGGATGCTGCTCCTGCAGATGGCAGGAATTCTGGACACGATGGTGACAGAATTTGGCTACTGGGCCACGCCACGCTCCGAAGTAATTCTGGAGCTGGCAGCAGCCGAGTACCTGGCAAAGCTGATCACGGCATGCCAGCTGGTGGATGTGGGGTCGACGGGTGGAAGGGGACGCCGTCGGCAATGCTGCCATTCCAGGAGGGTGGAGCAATGCTGGCGTCTCCGGCGGTGCGGGCGGCGATGAGCATGGGGAAGCTGCAGCACAAGCTGGAGCAGGGTCCCGGCAAGAAGGGGCAGGGCGGCCCGTCCAACAACAACAAGTGAGGGAGCGGTGCCTTCTTCCACTACCTCTTCCAGCACCCCTGCCACCTCGTGACTGGTGGCAGCAGGTACGCTCAGGCCGTAGGCGCGATAGGATGAGTCGGGCTTTTAATGCTCGCACACTAGCCTGTCAGACGGTTAGGGCGTTAAACTGGATGGGGGGGGGGGGCGAGACCCGCCTGCTGTAGATTCAGCCCGTGTGCCCGGGCCTCTGCAGCAGGCGGCCCTAGATGGGATCGATGATGCTTGCAGGTCCTTTGTCCGCCGGAACGGTGGTTCCGTAGCGGCAATGGCAGGATCTGTAGTGGATGGGGGTGAATATGCTGAAGGAGCCCCTTACGAACCGTTAGTGGCCGCACGCTTGGCTTTGCCTGGTCCGGGGGAAGGTGGCCAAGTGGATGTGCTGAACTTACTACCCCCCTCTTGGGGAGCAATTTTGAATGATGAGAGTAGGATGGTACGGACGCTGAGCCCAGCAGAGCGGATCTTGCAGAAGTCGATGCGGATCTCGCGGGGGTGTAGCATGGAGGAGTTCGCGCGGGTTTGCACGGTGTGTGTGGAGAGGGGGATTTTGGGTGGATTTTTTGAGGAGGAGCCGCCTATGGTGAACGGTACTTTTGGGGTCGGAAAGCCCGACGGCCGTATACGGCTGATTGTGGACAACCGGCGTGGCAACATGCCACTACCTGATCCTATGCCCGCTTTTTTACCACACCTTGGCGTGATTTGCGATTTGCCCACGCGCGCTGGGGAGGATGTTTTTGGGGGCGTATCAGATTTGGATTCGTACTACAACAGACTCCGCCTGCCAGTTTGGATGCGGCGGTACTGTGCGTGGATGCCGGTGTGGTCGGATCTGGTGGGCCTGAGTGGGGCTCGTCGGAAGGTGTGGCCGTGGATGTTGTGCTGGCCAATGGGCAACAAGCTGGCCGTCGCGGTGGCCCAGTGTGTGCATCAGTCTGTGTTGTACCGCTGTGGCCCCAAGCCGCCGTTGGAGGCTAGTCGTGGGCTGAGCATCAACATGTCCGCGCTGATCCTGGTGGCGGAGGCCAACGAGGCGGGGGAGACCGTCCGGCTGAGGCTGGAGGAGGACCCTGCTGCGCCCTTGGCGCCCTCGCCGTGCTTCGAATCTCGGCAGGATCTGGAAGGTATGCATGCTGTGACGATCGATGACCTCCATTTCACCCACTGTGCGTCGGTGGATGGGGTGAATCAGCAGCTAGATCGTGTTCAGGCTGCCTACGCCGCTGTTGGGCTGGTGCAGAAGTCTGACAAGGTGGTACGGGCGACAGCAGAGCAGACTGGTGTGCAGGCGGTGGGGGTCATTCACCAAAGGATGGTGACGTGGTGCCTGTTCCTGAGCGTGTGGTGGCAGTTATCGCCGCTACTCATAGAATCTTAGATCGCGGGTTTACATACTACCGCGAACTTAGTTCTGTGCTTGGGAAGTGGGTGTGGATGCATCTGCTGTGCCGCCCCATGCTTTCGGTGTGGTCTGAGACGTACCGGCTGCTAGCAGCCATGAATGCCTCCCTGCCTGGGCGCCGCTGGCGCCTCCCTGCGGGGGCCCGCCAGGAGCTTCAGGCGGCGATCGACCTGGCCCCCTTTTTGAGGGCGGCCAGGGCCCGGCCCCTTTCTGACCGGGTCGTCGCAAGTGATGCGAGCGGCTCCGGCGGTGGGGTGGTCTACAGGGACCTGCCTGGGGCCGATTGTGCCCGGCTGGCGACCCGGCGCGAAGCGCGGGGGTGGCGGACGACAGCTTTAACGTCTGGGGAGGACTGGGACCTGGAGCGCATGGAGGAGGGGGACTACAGCCTGCTGGATAGTGGCCACTGGCGTACGGCACTGTCCTACCGGTGGCGGGGGCAGCCTAACCACATCAACGTCAAGGAGGCGATTGCTGCGACACAGGGGGTCGAGTGGTCGTGCCGGACCAAGGCGTGTCGGGGTAAGCGAGTCGTCCGGCTCGTAGACTCCAGTGCTGTGGTGGGGGCGTTTGTCAGAGGGCGGTCGTCTTCCTACCGTCTCAACCAGCTGGTTCGGCGCTACTGCGCTCTGTCACTGGCTGGCGACATGCAGAGCCACTGGGTCTGGGTGGCTACCGACCACAACCCAGCTGACAAGGCCAGTCGGCGTGGCGCTTGGGTTCCTGACTTGACCCGGTGTGGTGACGTGCATCCCAACCCTGGGCCTGAGGGGGCGCGACGCCCTCGGGACTTGGCACTTTTGGAGGGCACAGTCAACCCTGTGTCTACCTTGCCAGCGTACCGACGTGCGGCGGCTGTCTACGTGGCGTGGGCGCCACCTGGCCCTGTCGACCCAGCTGACGCCGAAGCCATTTTCTGTGAGTGGATTTCTGCTGTCTACCATGCCAGAGGCGGGCGGGGGCGTACCTTATGCCAGCATGCCAAGGCCTGTCTGCACCTGTACTACCCCGACATTGTTCGGAATTGGGTACTGGCGGACCGCCTGCTAGCAGGTTGGCAGCGGCTTGTTCCGGCTGTCAGCCCTCCGCCTATGCCCTGGCGCCTTTGCTATTTCACTGCCCTGTTGCTAGTTTCACGTCGACAGGTGCATTTGAGTGCGTTGATTATTATTGCTTTCCAGCAGTATTTACGCATTAGCGAGGCGCTAGGGCTGCGGGTTCGGGATGTGGCTCATCCCGGCCACCCCCTTCTCGAGCCAGGGCCCATGGTCGGTGCCCTTGTGCTGCGCAACCCCAAAACTGCGCAGGGGGCGGCCCAGCACGTCCTCGTCCGGGATCCACTTTCTTTGTGGCTCCTGCGACGTCTGACGGCTGGCCAGCCCCCGGATGCACTCCTCTTTCGGGCTTAACGTACAGCCAGGCTAGGCAGCAGTGGGAGGCTGTGCAGGCCCGCATGGCATCCCAGGGATGTTTTCTTTTCACAGCCTCCGGCATGGGGGGCGACGCACGACGCCATCGCTGGCGAGTCGCCGGAGGCCATCCAGCTGCGCGGCCGGTGGGCTTCGGCCCTCTCGGTCACGCGCTACATTGGCCTCCACCGCAGCCTCCTGGGGCGCGACATCCCACCCGCCCTCTGGGCTCAGGCCCTGGGTTTTGACCCAGCGGCTTTCCGGCGCCACTTCGGTGGCGTCGAGTTTTGACGTCCTCCTGTTTTTACCTCTCGTCTTTTAGCTATCAACTGACCTCACCCTTGTGTGGGAGGTCAGGGGGGAAATGGTTTAACTAACCCGAGGGTGAACCTGGGTTGGGACAAAGTACCCCCATAGCTAGGTAGTTTAAGTTTTCTTTTTTGCATGTCCTACGTATTTTCGGCTGTTAGCCATGTAAGGAGATGTGGGTAGAGCAGGGGCACAGCTGCTGTGGGCTGGCCCTGCACATTCACATAGTGTGCTCACCCTAGCATACAGATGGCCGTGTTGCCATCTGGTAGACATGTCTGTGTTATTCCACCGTATAGAGCTAGCACACATATTGTAATAAATTTGATGTTTTGTGGTGATGCATGCAAAGCAAGGCAAGGCCAGAAATGGATTTGGTGAGCTATGCTCATTTTATCTATGACTAACCTGCTGAGCGGAGAATGCAACGCCGTATAGCACCAAAAGAAAAAATAATTTTAGAAAAAATATTTTTTGTGCTGGCACCCGTACCCCAGCCACCCAGGTAGGGGTTGGCTGGAGAGGTGGTTGCTATAAAGGGTGGGCTTCCATTCTAGGGAAGCAGGTTGTTTCTTTTGCCTCCCACCCACCCACCCTGGCAAAAGGGGTAGAGCAGGGGCACAGCTGCTGTGGGCTGGCCCTGCACATTCACATAGTGTGCTCACCCTAGCATACAGATGGCCGTGTTGCCATCTGGTAGACATGTCTGTGTTATTCCACCGTATAGAGCTAGCACACATATTGTAATAAATTTGATGTTTTGTGGTGATGCATGCAAAGCAAGGCAAGGCCAGAAATGGATGGATGGATGGATGGATGGATGGATGGATGGATGGATGGATGGATGGATGGATGGATGGATGGATGGATGGATGGATGGATGGATGGATGGATGGATGGATGGATGGATGGATGGATGGATGGATGGATGGATGGATGGATGGATGGATGGATGGATGGATGGATGGATGGATGGATGGATGGATGGATGGATGGATGGATGGATGGATGGATGGATGGATGGATGGATGGATGGATGGATGGATGGATGGATGGATGGATGGATGGATGGATGGATGGATGGATGGATGGATGGATGGATGGATGGATGGATGGATGGATGGATGGATGGATGGATGGATGGATGGATGGATGGATGGATGGGTGCACGCAATCCTACCGGTCCAAGCTATCTACAGGCTATCTACAAAGTGCCACGAGCCACGAGCCACGAGGTAGCCATGCATGGCTGACGGCGGAGCTCATAACTTTCACGTTTGGGCACCGAATTCGGCTGTGAATATCACAATCACTTCGTCTTTCTAAGACGCGCACGCTGATATAATTTTCCGAAGCTATTACGCAATATATGACGAGCAAACGCTCCTCGACGCAACGCAGCCTGGCGGCTGCGCTAGGCCATGAAAATACGTCTGCATGCAGCTCCAGCGGCAGCTTCGCCCTCAAGTCCGGCAGGCAGCGGTGACACTCATGCAGTCGCGCACTGGCGGTCGATCGCCCCGCACCCTCCCGGGCTTCATGCGGCCTCGCCTTCAGCCTCGCCTGAGCCCAAACGCAGCCGCCCAACAGAACTCCTAGCTGGTCTGAGTACGACTTTGACGTTGACGGGTTATTTTCCACCTTCGACGTCAACAGACCCGGCTATTTCGACTGGCCACACATCCGGATACTAGAGCTCCTGTTTTATGGGTCATATGCCTCCCTTCTTGACCTGTGCCAGCGCCTCCAACGCCACCAATGCTTCCGCAGCCAGTCTGACGGTCAGTTTCAGCCCCGCGCCCCTGACCTGTCTGGCTGGTCGCGACCGCGCCTTCAGCTTGCAGCTCTCTTTTCCATCCTTCAGCGTGCTTCCGCGGACCTCTGGAAACCCATCCCGGCCCTTGACCGAATCCACCCTCCTCCTCCACCTCCACGAAGCCATCTCACAGCACGTGACGCCCCTCGCTGCAGATCGATGTGGCAGCTGTGGGTCGCGCGCTGGCTGCTAGCTGAGCTCCCCACCATCCCCACCGCCACCGCCACCCTCCTCGCCTCCACCTCCCGGCTACCCCCTCCGCCTCGATCCACTGACTCCATCACCGCCCAGCTCCGCGACATCGACCAGCACCTTAAGGACAATGCCATCGCCATCGAGGTCCTGCAAAACACCGCACGCCTCACCGCCCTGGCGGTGAAGGACATTGCCGCCAAGCCCGCCCCAGCTGCATGGCTGGCGATGCTCCTCCCATCCCGACCTGGGCGGACATGCTTAAGCAGCACACCACCTTCACCACCTCCGCTGTCGCAGCACCGCAGCTCCAGCAGCAGACGCTCGACCTCCGCGAGGAGACCGAGCTCGCCAAGCGCAGCCTCATGCAACGTGATCGTCAAGAACTTCGACATGGAGGAAGGTGAGAATTCCGAGAAGCTTACGCGTGCGTTTGAGAGAGAAATCCTTGGGTCGCATGGGCCTTAATAATGGTGAGATCGAGCTGGTCGCCCACCGCCTTCCCCGCGCGCGGGGTAAGGCAGGGGCGCCCCCGCTCCTTCTCACCTTAAGACCCCTGCGGACAAGATTTCATTTCTCAGACGCCGCAAGCGGCTCGAGAAGACTCACTTCACCCTTGACGACGACTTCTTGACCCTGCATGGCGCAGCAACAACGGCGCCGGGAGCTATGGCCGACCTACCTCCAGCTCCGGCAGACCAAGGCGGGGCAGCCGGTGTACTGGAAGGGGGCAGCCATCTACGTCGGCCACAAGCCCTGGCATGCGACCCCCGCAGCCCCAATTACGACTCCAGACGCCCCAGCTTAGTGGAATACAGCAGTAGTAGTGTAGAAGAATAGATAGACCGTGGCCACTGATGTACATGTACGCCTCCTACAGGCACTATATACCAGCTGATTCACGAGCATTATTTAGCCATGTACATGTGTGCCTATGCTGTGCCACACTCCAGATGATGCCTAGCTTTATTTAGTTATGCTGTGCCCATGCAGATTGCAGAGAGCTGCTTTTTGCTGAGATAAAGTAAGTAAGTAAACTTGTACTTGCGTGTCATGCGCAAGGCATGCCACTGCTCTCTGCATGCTGAGATGCCTCGCTCTAGCTCTTGTATTTTCTGATTTGACTTGTATGGCCATGATGATCTTCCCCCCCCATGACGTACAGGCTCCCCTTAGTTGGGTGTTGCTTGAGACTCTGGGGGGTGCAGGTGCCCTTCAAGGTGCACCTAGAGCAAGTGTCGTTTACATTCCCACCCTTGCAGGAAGTAGCTCAGAATGTATTATAGGCCATATGCCCCAGGACCTGTTCAAGGTCCTCGTCCTTCTTGTTCTCACGTATGCATGGGGCCGAGACGTGGACCCTCACCGCCGACCTGGCCCGCAAGCTGGACGGCGCGGTCACCAGCATTGAATTGAATTGAATTATAACATAACTCCGTTGGGAGTATATTGTATAACGTGCCAAACCCATCGGCCAGGCACGTTGGGAAAGATCGTTTCTATCTACGGGACCATCGTCCCGGTTTGTTGCCTGCCTGAGTAGGAAGGGGAATCACTAAGCTATGGGCTACTTGCTGTCATCACAGCGTAGGCCCAGAGGCATTATATTAATTACCTTCTTGTATTCTTGCCATTGCAGTTGTACAAGGATATGTGTTGGACATGATTGTACATATTAAAAGGAATAGATTCGGAACTCAGATTGACTGAGGTGGGTGAGTCGGCGGATTGACGAACGACTGTCTTGTGCATCGTCCTCGCACGCCTTTATGCCAAGCAGTGCCACTAGGTCGGCACTCTGCACCAGCTGGCTGATCCACTTGTGTGGCCCAAATTCACCCGTCACTAAGTTACGGCCTGAAGTTCATTGTAGTGTGCCGAGCTACGGGTCGAACATAGGGCTGATCGACCTCTAACCATGTCCGTGGTAACCATCGTTACGTTATGCCATCGGACACACATCATCGATATATATGTTAATAATATAATTACTTACAGCAGAGTGAAATCACTCAAACCAAAGCAAACGCCCAGCTATAAACCTCTATACAGAGCCATGTCAAATCTCTATACTACGATAAGACCAATGGAAACTCCTAACGGGAGGAACCTAATAGCCCTGCTGCACCGCAAAATCAGCCCGCGTACGGTGGAGCATCATCGATATATATCCCAATGTCACCAATCTTGATCTAGGTCTCAACTGTCGGCACCCTCGTATACACATGTAGAGGTGTGCCGGAAGGTATGGACTTCAAACCACCTCAGGTATCTATCTCTTTTTGCACGTATGACGTATCTTTTTATACCATATTTCTTTTGCCAAACTTTCTCGTGCTCACTAGGTTCGACCCTAGTCGGCACGCTACATATATGTAGCACATAGCCCTTGAGAGGGGGCATATGGCCTATCATACATCCTAAGCTACTTCCTGCAAGGGTGGGGATGTAAAGGACCCCTGCTCTAGGTGCACCAGGGCACCTGCACCCTCATGGTCTATCACGCTATGCCCGGGTAAGGGGGGAGCATGCCTGTGAGGGGGAAGATCATCATGGCTATACAAAACTAGAGCGTGGCATCTCAGCAGAGAGCAACTCTCTGCATGGGCACAGCATAACTAAATAAAGCTAGGCATCATCTGGAGTGTGGCTCATCGTAGGCACACATGTACATGATTAAATAAAGCGCGTGGCTTAGCTGGGATAGTGCCTCTAGGAGGCGTACATGTACATGGCCACGGTCTATATCTATTCTACACTACTACTGCTGTATTCCCCTAAGCTGGGGCGTCTGGAGTCGCTGGGGTCCCGGGGGTCGCCTGCCAGGGCTTGTGGCCGACGTAGATGGCCGCCCCCTTCCAGTACACCGGCTGGCCCGCCTTCACTTGGTCTGCCGGAGCTGGAGGTAGGTCGGCCATAGCTCCCGTCGCCGTTGTTGCTGCGCCAGGGTCAAGTCGTCATCAAGGGTGAAGAGAGTCTTCTCGAGCCGCTTGCGGCGTCTGAGAAAAGAAATCTTGTTCGCCGGGGTCTTAAAGGTGAGAAGGAGCGGGGGCGGCCCTGCCTTACCCCGCGCGCGGGGAAGGCGGTGGGCGACCAGCTCGATCTCACCAGTAAGGCCCATGCGATCAAGGATTTCTCGCTCAAAAGCACGCGCAAGCTTCTCGGAATTCTCACCTTCCTCCATCTTGAGATTCTTGACAATGACGTTGAGGCTGCGCTTGGCGAGCTCGGTCTCCTCGCGGAGGTCAAGCGTCTGCCGCTGGAGCTGGGCTGCGACGGCGGAGGTGGTGGA
Organism: Mesostigma viride; assembly: GCA_009746045.1. Taxonomy (NCBI): domain Eukaryota; kingdom Viridiplantae; phylum Streptophyta; class Mesostigmatophyceae; order Mesostigmatales; family Mesostigmataceae; genus Mesostigma; species Mesostigma viride. The sequence goes on along the minus strand of RPFO01000436.1, from coordinate 1,111,738 downwards.
GGTGGTGTGCTGCTTAAGCATGTCCGCCCAGGTGGTGATGGGAGGAGCATCGCCGGCCAGGCCAGCAGGGGCTGGCTTGGCGGCAATGTCCTTCACCACCTGGGCGGTGAGGCCTGCGGTGTTCTGCAAGACCTCGATAGCGATGGCATTGTCCTTAAGACGCTGGTCGATGTCGCGAGCGGAGCTGGGCGGTGATGGCGTCGGAGGAGGGGGTGGTGGCGGTGGAGGAGGCGAGGAGGGTGGAGGTGGCGGTGGAGATGGTGCATGGGGAGCTCGGCAGCCAGCGTGCCGCCCATTGCCGCCACATCTGTGGCAAGGGGGGTCACGTGCTGCTCGAAAGCTTCCTCAAGGAGGGCGCGGATGGAGGATTCGGTCAAGGTGGTGGTGAGGGGCTTGGGGGGCCAGAGCTCATTATTAGATGGAGCGTCCAAGGAGGGAGAAGAGGGCGTATATCTGCAGCCGGGGGCGGGGGGCGGTGAAGATGTACTCGTATGGGCGACGCTGCTGCTGAGCATTGACGAGACGACCCTGATGGAAGAGCTGCTTGCACAGTTCAATAAGCGAGGCGGTGGATCCCCAGAGCACGTAGCTCAGGATGCGGTCTTCAGTGAGCTTGTCGAAAAAGCCGGGTTGGCTGGCGTCAAATTCGTCAAAAATCGGCTCGGCAGGGCGACTGCGCTTGGGTTCAGGCGACGCTGCTGGCGAAGCGAGTCCGAGAGGGGGCTGGGCGACCACTAGAGCTTGGCTAGTGGCGCCGCTGCCTTCTGTCTGGCCGGTTGGCGAAGCTGCAGCCGGGGCTGCAGGCGTATTTTCATTGCTGAGCGCAGCCGCCAGGCTGCGTTGTGTCGAGAGGCGTTTGCTCATTGTATAGTGCGTTATAGCTTCAGAAAATTATATCAGCATGTGCGTCTAAGAAAGACGAAGCGATTGTGATATTCACAGCTGAATTCGGTGCTCAAACGTGAAAGTTATGAGCTCCGACAGCCATGGCTACCTCGTGGCTCGTGGCTCGTGTTAAGGCATCCATGTGTCACCAGCATGCTACGTTCCATTTTCAGAGTAGGATATGCTGCTCACGTCCGCAATGAGGACCTGTACCAGGGCATGCCCTATATCACCAGCACAACGACGCCTGCAGCTAGTAGGGCACCTTAGTAGCTCGCACCAACCAGGTAGACACCTCACGTGGCCCCCCCGCAGTGTTACGTCGCGTAACAATTCGTTGTAGTTACGGACGTAAATTAGGTCCTTGGCCTCGGTTATTCCTAGGTTACGTGCAGTTCTAGTTTGGACATGATTGTCCCCGTAACAGTACTGTGGTATAGTGGGTGCCTTTGGGCGCCGCGCCGCGTACTATATTAGTGGTCCTTATCCTTTTGTAGAATGTAGTGGACAGGCGTGCATCTGTGCACCTGCTTGTGTTTCTGTGTTTCTGCAGGCGAGGGCCAGGTCGGCCCGAGCCTGTTGGACCGTTGGTGACCATTTATGCACGTTCCACTCCTTGTGTGGTCACTCGGCGTGTGTTAAATGAATTAACACATATTAGCTTGGGTCACGGCAGTTTAGTTGTGTTTCCTTCCTCTTTTCCTGGAGTAAACGGGTTTGATTAAATGGCCTATGGCATATTACAGTAGTACATATGTAAATGCATTGAGATCTGGTTCGTCTCGGTCGTCTTTCGCTAGGGGTGTATATAGAAGCAGCCTCACTAGTTTAGGTAGTATCAGGACAGGTAGAGGTAGAGGTGGCGGCCGAGGCTTGCGGCGTAACAATGGACTCGGAGGTAGTTTAGATAGAGAGCGAGACGACGATCCTTTGCAACATACGTCATTGAATCAACCCTTCCGCGGCTGGGAAAAAGAAGACGACACGTACTTGACAGGTAATGGGCGGGTCGCCGTCAAGCTAGGAGGATAGTGCTGCCTGATTCAGGACACGCCCTGCCTAGACGTTAGACCTGCTCGAAGCGGAAAATCCTTTCGTATATAGCTCCTGTTCCTCGTCTTGTTTCCTTAGAAAGATGGTTTACTGCCGTAGACAGTTGCTGGTTTTGGTTCGACGATAGAGAGACGGCTAGCGTCTCGTAGATTACCCTTTTTCTGCATCGTGCCTGCTTCGTATTTAGACGACCCTTCGCCGGACGCAGAATTCTTGAAACCGGATACTTACGACCACCTGGCGCTGGAAACATCGTCCCTACGTGCGTCGTCAATCTGGTTCGGTTTCAGACACCCGAGATAAGTCGCCTTCTCCTCGTTCTCCTCATTTGACTGCTCAAGACCTACCAGGTGCGTTACCATGAGCCAACGGCGATCTTTTACTGCTCCTTCCCATTCTTCTAGCGATAATAGTCTAGCTAAATATTACGTAGTGATTACGCCTCAATGGTCCTCCATTTTCCTTTCTTGGTCCGACGCTAGGAAGATCGTTCAGAATCGTGTATAACGTAATTAGGTATAAGAAATTTATGTCCTTTGAAGAAGCTCAGCAGTTCCTTATAGATCATAGCCAAACAGATTTAGGCCTGCATGTACGCCCTATTCCTCATGGTCGCCCTCCAGTAGAAGCTCTAGTCTTTGCTACCCCTCCTTCTTCTCCCCCTAAACGGGCTGCATCTGCATCTGCTTCAGATACTCCTCTCACTTTGGAGTTTGGTTCCCTATCCATTACTGTTGTTAAAAAGGATTGATTTTAATTTTGTTCCTGCTGCAGACCTTCAAGGTTTTTCCTTTTTCTTTGTTGCTTTCTTCTTTTGATTCCTATTCCTTTACGTAATTAAAGATGGATCCAGTGGGTGGAGATATGTCGCCTATACCTACCAATAATAATAATAATACTACTACTAATAACATAACAATAACAATACTCGTGGTAACCGACGGGACTCCTTGGAAACGGTACACCATCTCACTCCTCAAGGTATTCTGCGTACCTCACCTCCTTCTCCTGTTGCTGGTGGTCGCCGTCGTCCCTCAATTACCCCACCTACCTATGAACAACGTATTTCCCAAGTCAGATTTAGTGAGGAACCTTCTTTCGTTGTGAACCAGGCCCCTGCCCCTTCTGCAACCTTGGCTCACCCCTCCAGCAGGTCCTCACACACTAACAATGCTCCTAGGCCTCCTTCCCACCCTGTGCCTTCAATGCCTGCTATTAACACGGGTCGTACCTCGGCCCCTGTCGGCCCTTCTGGGCGCCCTAGTGCAGTTCCCTTTTACCCACCTGCTTCCTGGTCCTACCCTGAGACGGCCTATGAGGCTGCCCAGGTTCCTACCCGTGTGGCTGATTTAGAAGTTAATAATGATTTCAGTACCATGCCCCTAGATGATAGGAATTATGATCATTTTGCCTATTCCTCTCTTCGTGAGCAATATACTGTCCCCTTCTCCTATGGGCACCATCCTGAAACGGTGGCTCCCTCTAGACCCCTACCCAAGACTTTTCCTATCCCTTCCTTCTATCCCGCTTATGTAGCAGTGGAAGATAGTGGCCCTATGGGAAAAACTGATTCTTCTAATCCCCCTAAGCCTCCTGCTCTTCCCCTCTTTGCCAACCTTCCTAAGCTGGATGTCAAGTCTACCCCTCAACAGTTTTTCACCTTCATTATGTTGCTCACCCAGAACACAGAGTCCTGGCAGAACCACAATAGGTGGCGCCTCTCTGATGCTGTACTAGTTCCTCATTATCTTACTACCTGCATTACTCCTGAACTTGCTAACCTCATCCAGTGTGAGTCTCTTGCCTCTCATGCCTACCCAAACTCTGTAGCAGAATTGTTCAAGCGTTTAGAGAACCATTTAGTCCCTCCCGATGCAGATTGGCAGGATAGATTATCCTTTGGCACCTTGCAGCAGGGTACCAAGTCCTTCAAAGAATATATGAAAGAGTTTGATGCTCAGATGGTACGAATTAGGGATTTGTCGGGTGCAGAAGTACGTGCTCGCTTCCTTCAGGGCCTCAGTAGACCCTTATTGCGTGAAGTCAAGCGCCAGTTCTCTGCCTACCGTTTTACTGACCTGCCCCTCAAGCATGTGCGCCAGCATCTTTTACGAGTAGCAGATTTCTTCTCCACACCTTCTCTTCCTACCCGTTCCCGTATTAATAATATTAGCCTTACCCCTGAGGAGGAGAACTCCTATGTAGAAGAATTAGATATCTGTGTGACTGACCTTTCAGCTCTGGATGTCTCTCATATTACCTGCTATCATTGTAAGGAAGTAGGTCATCTTAAACGTGAGTGCCCCAAGTTCCTTTCGGGTGCTCCCCCTCATCCCGACGCTCGCCCTCCTCGTACCCCTCAGCGTGCTCCTATTCGTCCCACTTCAGGACGCATTCCTTCAGCTACCCCTAGTAGGCTGAATGCTGTGCAGACAGGATCCCCAGGGTTCCCCTATGATAATCAGGCTCCCGCACCCTCTTCAATCCCTCGTGACCCTCCAGCAGTGGCTTTTCCGCCAGGGTCTTCTTCGGGGTTCGTTCCTATGGATTTGGGGGGGAGGGGGAACAGTAGGCCTGTCAGCCGGGGGTAACCTGGACAGGTCCTTAGATAGTACCCCAGATAATAATTTTTGCTTGCCTGTTTTTATAACCTCTGTAGGAGCTGAATCATCCCTACCACTACGTGTGCGTCCTCTTATGTTCTTGAATGGTGGCTTAACCGTCCCTCATACTGTTGTAGACCCCTTCCTGCATGCTGATGAACTCTTGAATGTCTCTGTGTTAGTGGATAGCGGTGCGGCTAGCTCCTTTGTGAGCGAGGCCCTAGTTAGGCGTTTAGGACTAGTCCCTACCCCTCACACAAAAACTGTCACTGTCCATTATGCTGACGGTCGCACCAGTCATTCCCCGGGTACGGTGTCCCTTCCCCTGGTCATACAAGGACGTACGGTCAACCTGACGGCCACTATAGGCCCTATCACTACAGCTGATGTATTACTAGGATTAGATTGGCATCAGGATAATAAAATCACTATTAATTATGATACTATGGTCATTTGGTTTCCAGATAGCTCCTACTGGGTACCAGAACGTCATTATAGATTAGAAAATTTATCCTTGGTAGATATTACTCCTCCTACACCTGTTGATCCTCCTGTAGACCTATACCTGAAGTATTAATGTCCAATGACGAATTACGTTCTGAACTAAAGGAATATGGATACCTATTATGTATGTTCCTTCAGTTAGAAGTACAAGAGATACCTATCACTAATAATAGTGTGGATATAGATGTAAATACAGTGGATACAATAGGAGTGGGATTTACTGAAAATGAAATAGTAAGATACATGGCTGTGATAGATTCCTCAAAAGTATTTGAAGAAAAGACTCCTTCTTATCCTCCTCCTCGTTCTGTTTTACACCGTGTAGTTATCAAGGACGGTGCAGTTCCTACGCACTCTCCGATGTATAGAATGGGCCCTACAGAATTAAAGGAACTAAAACAGATTTTAGTATCACTATTAGAAGCAGGATTGATAGAGCCTAGTAACTCCCCCTACTCCGCTGGTGTCCTGTTAGTTCCTAAACCAAATGGCAAGTTTCGCCTAGTTACTGATTATAGGAAGTTAAACGATATTACTGTGAAGTCTAAATACCCTCTACCTCGTATTGATGATATATTTAATAAGGTTAAAGGTTCTACCTGTTTCACAGTACTAGATTGTGCGGATGGTTTTTGGCAACTACGTATAGCTCCTGAGGATTGCCACAAAACCGCCTTTGCTACCCCTTTTGGGCATTACCAGTTTAGAGTAGCGGCTATGGGACTCTGTAACTCTCCTGCCTCTTTCCAAATGTTAATGAATGAAGTGCTTAGACCTGTTATGGGAAATTCCCACCTTCCTCAAGTGTCCTCTGATTTAAAGGATCCTTCCTTCTCCTCTGTTTCTTTATCTGAGCATGACCGTTCTTGTGCTCAAGCTTACTTAGATGATATCCTTATTTATTCTCCTGATTTTGAAACGCACCTACGTGATTTAAAGAAAGTATTAGAAATCATGGCTGAAAATTCTTTATGGGCGCGCCGTGCTAAAGTTCGCTCTGGTAGAAGTGTCCCATTTTAGGGCACGTTCTGTCAGATGCCGGGGTTGCTACCGACCCGGATAAGACTAAGTCAATTCAGGAATGGCCTACCCCTACCGACGTTAAAGGTGTACGTAGTTTTCTAGGAATTGCTTCTTACTATAGGCGTTTTATCCCGCGTTTCGCAACTATAGCAGCTCCTATTAATCATCTATTAAAGAAGGATATCCCCTTTGTTTGGAGTAGTGAATGTCAGTCGGCTTTTCAGTGTCTAAAATCCCTACTCCTCTCCCCTCCTGTACTCATCCTACCGGATACTACTAAACCCTTTGTTGTAGCCACAGATGCTAGCAAGGTAGCTATAGGGGGCGTCCTTCTCCAGGATCAGGGTCAGGGCTTACAGCCAATCGAGTATATCTCTAGGACAATGCTTCCTGCGGAGCGTAACTATCCCGTCCACCAGCAAGAACTATTAGCTGTGGTGTACTGTTGCCACGCGTGGCAGCACTTTCTTAAAGGTGCTCAATTTGATGTTTGTCTGAATGAACCCTGTGAGATTGATCCTTATAGATTAGTTATCCAGACAGATCACCGCCCTCTTACCCATCTTCTCTCACAACCCAACCTTACCCCTCGTCAAGCGCGCTGGATGGAGTTTTTAGCACAGTTCTCCCCTTTTAAACTTCAGTATGTTAAGGGTGTAGATAACATAGTACCAGATGCACTCTCTCGTCGTGCAGATTACTCCTTTTTCGAGGACCTTGATGTTCTCAATACTACTCTAGTTCCTACTACTATGGGTGTAACCCCGTATGGTGAACTACCTGATGATGAATCCTATGCCTACCTCTTTCATACAGCTGTTCGCATGCCTGATCTCCTTTCTCACGTAGGACTCTCTCTCCCGTGTGAGGCCCTTCCTGTGGTCTCGGTGGGGGGGGAGGGGAAAAATAAAATTTCTATACCGCTTAGCCATATAGCGACTAGGTCAGGAAAGTCTTATGAACACATAGTCCCTCTAGGACCTCCCCTTCTCTTTGGCAAGGCGGTAGGAGATCTCTTTAAACCTGTTCTGGATACCTCTGTAGCGATGCCTACCTCTGATCTCGAACGTCTTATTAGTAGATTTACGGCCACTGAGCCGGAAGCATTAGCTGCCATTGCTGCCCATCCCCAACAATTAGGCAAGCACCCTTGTAAATTTGTAGGTGGATTTTTATATGTGCAGATAGCAGATTCTCCCCCTCAATGGCGCCTGTATGTCCCTCCTATCTGTCGCTCCTCCTTGCTCTTTGAGTTGCATGACTTAGCTGCTCACCAGGGTGGTAAACGGGTACGGGACCTAGTAGCCCGCTCTTACTACTGGCCTTCCCTTTTAAAGGATGTAGATGAGTATGTTAGAACCTGTCAATCTTGCCAGGAGATGAAACCCAACAATGTAGGACAGATAGCAGAGCCTAGGACCTTACCTGATCCCATCATGCCGTGGGACTCCATTATGATGGATTTTGTAGGACCTTTTAGGAAGAATGATAGAGGTAACGCCCAGATCCTTGTTTTTGTAGATCGTTTTACTCGTATGTGTCATCTCGTGCCGTGTCCCTTAGAACTCACCGCACGCGATTGCGCACGCCTATACCTTAATAACGTATATAGATATCATGGTTTGAGTAGGCAGTTTATTAGTGATAAGGATAAGTTATTTACTTCTGATTTTTGGCAGCAGTTCTTCGCTGCTATCGGTACCAAGGTCACCTTCGGTACTGCCTACCACTCCTCCTCGTCTCATTTAGTAGAACGTTTGAATAGGGTAGTGGAAGAAGCTCTGCGTCACTATGTGAATGGCTCTGGGAGTGATTGGGAGGATTACCTATGTTTGGTAGAGTTTTCCCTTAACAATTGCCCTCAGGCTGCGCATGGTTATACGCCCTTCTTCCTAGATACTGGTAGACAACCTCTTACCCCTACCTCTCTTTTAGCTAGTCCTTTAAGGGACAAGGATGATGTGTCCCGGGATACTGTAGAAGGTGTGCAGGCGTTATTAGATAAGATGAAGAATGCACACGACAACGCTATTGCAGGGTACCATAGGGCGCAGGCCAAATACCTTGCTAGGTTGCGTGCCTCATTAGATAGAAGAGCACCTGAGATAGAAATAGGAGATTTAGTCTTAGTAGAAGGCCCCCGTGTTGGCCGCTTCGCTCATAAGTTCGAAGCTGAACTGAAAGTGAAACTTAGGCCCGCCTTCTTAGGACCCTTCCGTGTGTTGTCTAGAGTAGGTAATTTTCTGTATGAGATAGATATTCCTACCTCTTGGCAGACCCACTCTCGCACCTTTCATAGAAGCCAGCTGAAGCTCTATCATCAGAGCACGTTCGCTGGTAGAGAATTGGCCCCTGCCCCTTTAGAGCATAACCCGGATACTGGTGAGGTAGAGGATGAGGTAGAGGGTATCGTGGCCCATAGAGATATCAAAAAAGGCCGCGGTACCCAGCGCCAGTATAAGGTGAAGTGGATGTATGCTCGTAGTGAGGTAGATAAGGTCTGGTATACTGAGAGTGAGCTAGATGGGTGTAGTCGCCTGCTGCAGGAGTATAAAACCCTGCATAAGCTCTAGTTGTAGACCTTCTCCTCTCTTATGTTATGTCTGCTGTCGACGGATGGTTGGTTGTCCCCTCCCCTCCGCAGCCGTCATGTCAGAGCCTACCCCTCCGGCTGAGAGCTCGCTGCCGTCCCCGCCCCCACCGGACCCTGAGCTGTATTTCGAGGCCCTTCCGGGCCGCTGGGTGTCGCGATCAGTTACCCGGGTGGCGTGGTGCAGCCGGCCCTTCAGGCCCAACATGCGGGCTTAGTCAGGGCGGCCCTCTTCGGGGTCACGTGGTATGGTCCTTCCCCTGATGAGCCGCACCAGCTTGTCCTGCACGGGTTCGATGATGCCGGACACTGTTTGTTGGGGTGTGGTTCCAGCTGTCCCGCCTTGGGGCAGATAGATGCGGTTCTCCGGTGTTGCCGTGTGTTCTCCTACCTCTCCACTCCTGTGGGCCGTACCTGCCTACGGGAGGTGTTCCCGTGGCTTCCAGCTGAGGGTGATGCTGAGGTAGACGAGAACCCCTGCGACCTTTTACGGGCCGTAGAGTTCATGGAGATAGCTGATCAGTCGGCGGGACTAGCGGTTAGTGGTCCTACCCCTTCGGGCGCCCCAGCCGAGGTACATTATACTCCAGATTATTCTGCCTCGAGCGCTGCGTCCGCCTCCTCGGCGTCTGTTCCTCCCTCTCCGGTCCCGTCGTCCCCTCGGTCGACCCGGGATGTCGCAGTGGAGCCTACCCCTTCGGGTTTGCCTGATCCTCTTTCGGCGACGGTCTCGGCTATGCAGGCTCAGATCCAGTCTTTGACCACGGCGTTTGGGGCCTTCCTTGCGGCCCAGGCGCAGGTCCCGGCCACGCCGGCTGGATCCGCGCCCCCTACCCCTTCTGTCGCCCCGGCGACTACGGCTTCGCCCGCGCCCCCGCCTGCGCCCGCGGTCGCTGTGGTTCCGGCGGCTCCTGCGACTCCTGCTGCCTCTGCGCCTGTTACCGCTGTACCTGCGCCTACGCGGGAGTCTCCTGCCCCTGTTAGCTCGCCCTCCGTCGCTGCTTCCGAGCCTCCTCCCGCTCAGGCGCAGACGTCGCGGGGCTTCTTTGGCGATACTAGCGGGCTTCCCAGACTTTGGGAGGGTGGTCCTCCGCAGAGGATTCCGGTTCCTGACTGGGCCTGGATGGTAGTCAATCTTATGCAGGACTGCCTGTCCCTACGGGCCCCATTTTTAACATGTGGCCTGAGGGTGCACCGGCAACGGAGACCGGCGCGCCTGCGTCGTTGGCGGGTCCGTCACGGCCCTCTCTGGCTTCGGGTCCGGCGCGACCTCCTGTTTTACCAGTGCCCCCTGCGTCGGTGTCGGCTCCTGCCCCTGCGTCAGCCCCTGCTCCGGTCCCTCCTCCTTCGGCCTCGCGGTCTTTGGCCGCGGTTGTTCGGTCCACCGGTCAGGATCCTCGCGCCACCCGCGCTGCCGATTCCCTCAGGGAGTTGTCCCAGGGTGATCGGGACAGGGCTCCTTCTGTGGTGCACGCGACGCCGGAGTCGCGTGACACGCCCATTCCGGGGTATGGTATGTCCGCACTCGCCTGCCGACAGTGTGACCTGCCGCGCGCCTCTGCTGAGCTTGCCATCTCTCCCATGTCCTATGGGTTCTCCCAGGTGTGTCGGGCGCCCCGGGATCGTGGCCTACCCATTGAGACTGATCGGCCTCCGTTCGACATGGTTATTTTAGCTGATCCGGTGTTCGAGGGTGAGATCCTGGTCCGGCGCGTCCTGTATCGCTGGGCGAGGCGCCACAACGACTTGGACACCTACGGTGGGTTTCAGTGGGCTTACCCTCCCCCTCTGGGCATTATGGCTTCGGATGCCCTTACAGTAGAGTTTCCTGCGGTGCCGGGTGCGGCGTACACTACGGTCCTCCAGCCCATCCTTGAGTGGGATGCCCGCCGCCCGGCGCCTATCCCGGGCCAGGGTCTAGACTCCCGCGGTCACCCTCCTCCTCGTGCCAGCGACTACCTAGAGACATTCGGGTCGCGACAGTGTGTTTCGGGTGGCGCTCCCGCGAGGTTCGGCACATCCGGTTGTGGCCGTCCAACGTGGAGCCCCTGGTGGACCTGTTCTTCCCGACGGGTATGCGCCCTCGGATTCGGTACCATCGCCTCCTCCTGCGGGCCCTTTGCCTGATCGCGGTAGAGCCTTTCCTTCGCCTCTTTGCCTGTGGCTTTCTGGACTGGGCCCGTGGCCAGGTCGTCCTCACGCAAGCATAGGTATTACTGGGCCTTCCTGGGCCTCTTTCCTGACGGCGTGTGGGGCCGATGTTTTCCTCACTGTAAGATAGGCATGACAATGTTTGAGGATGTGGCTCACTACCAGGCCTACCTGGAGGTCCTGCTGGCCTCTCGTGGCACTTTTTCCTTCTCCACACCTTCTCTTCTACCCGTTCCCGTATTAATAATATTAGCCTTACCCCTGAGGAGGAGAACTCCTATGTAGAAGAATTAGATATCTGTGTGACTTGACCTTTCAGCTCTGGATGTCTCTCATATTACCTGCTATCATTGTAAGGAAGTAGGTCATCTTAAACGTGAGTGCCCCAAGTTCCTTTCGGGTGCTCCCCTCATCCCGACGCTCGCCCTCTCGTACCCCTCAGCGTGCTCCTATTCGTCCCACTTCAGGACGCATTCCTTCAGCTACCCCTAGTAGGCTGAATGCTGTGCAGACAGGATCCCCAGGGTTCCCCTATGATAATCAGGCTCCGCAACCCTCTTCATCCCTCGTGACCCTCCAGCAGTGGCTTTTTCCGCCAGGGTCTTCTTCGGGGTTCGTTCCTATGGATTTGGGGGGGGAGGGGGAACAGTAGGCCTGTCAGCCGGGGTAACCTGGACAGGTCCTTAGATAGTACCCAGATAATAATTTTTGCTTGCCTGTTTTTATAACCTCTGTAGGAGCTGAATCATCCCTACACTACGTGTGCGTCCTCTTATGTTCTTGAATGGTGGCTTAACCGTCCTCATACTGTTGTAGACCCCTTCCTGCATGCTGATGAACTCTTGAATGTCTCTGTGTTAATAAGCGGTGCGGCTAGCTCCTTTGTGAGCGAGGCCCTAGTTAGGCGTTTAGGACTAGTCCCTACCCTCACACAAAAACTGTCACTGTCCATTATGCTGACGGTCGCACAGTCATTCCCCGGGTACGGTGTCCCTTCCCTGGTCATACAAGGACGTACGGTCAACCTGACGGCCACTATAGGCCCTATCACTACGAGCTAGATGTATTACTAGGATTAGATTGGCATCAGGATATAATAAATCACTTATAATAATGATACTATGGTCATTTGGTTTCCAGATAGCTCCTACTGGGTATACCAGAACGCATTATAGATTAGAAAATTTATCCTTGGTAGATATTACTCCTCCTACCCTGTTGATCCTCCTGTTAGACTTATACCTGAAGTATTAATGTCCAATGACGAGTTACTTCTGAACTAAAGAATATGATACTTATTATGTATGTTCCTCCAGTTAGAAGTACAAGAGATACCTATCACTAATAATAGTGTGGATTAGATGTCAATACAGTGGATACAATAGGAGTGGGATTTACTGAAAATGAAATAGTAAGATACATGGCTGTGATAGATTCCTCAAAGGTATTTGAAGAAAAGACTCCTTCTTATCCTCCTCCTCGTTCTGTTTTAACACCGTGTAGTTATCAAGGACGGTGCAGTTCCTACGCACTTCTCCGATGTATAGAATGGGCCCTACAGAATTAAAGGAACTAAAACAAGATTTTAGTATCACTATTAGAAGCAGGATTGATAGAGCCTAGTAACTCCCCCTACTCCGCTGGTGTCTGTTAGTTCCTAACAAATGGCAAGTTTCGCCTAGTTACTGATTATAGGAAGCTAAACGATATTACTGTGAAGTCTAAATACCTCTCCTCGTATTGATGAGATATTTAATAAGGTTAAAGGTTCTACCTGTTTCACAGTACTAGATTGTGCGGATGGTTTTTGGCAACTACGTATAGCTCCTGAGGATTGCCACAAAACCGCCTTTGCTACCCCTTTTTGGGCAATTCCAGTTTAGAGTAGCGGCTATGGGACTCTGTAACTCTCCTGCCTCTTTCCAAATGTTAATGAATGAAGTGCTTAGACCTGTTATGGGAAATTCCCACCTTCCTCAAGTGTCCTCTGATTTAAAGGATCTTCCTTCTCCGCTGTTTCTTTATCTGAGCATGACCGTTCTTGTGCTCAAGCTTACTTAGATGATATCCTTATTTATTCTCCTGATTTTGAAACGCACCTACGTGATTTAAAGAAAGTATTAGAAATCATGGCTGAAAATTCTTTATGGGCGCGCCGTGCTAAAGTTCGCTCTGGTAGAAGTGTCCCATTCTTAGGGCACGTTCTATCAGATGCCGGGGTCGCTACCGCCCGGATAAGACTAAGTCAATTCAGGAATGCCTACCCTACCGACGTTAAAGGTGTACGTAGTTTTCTAGGAATTGCTTCTTACTATAGGCGTTTTATCCCGCGTTTCGCAACTATAGCAGCTCCTATTAATCATCTATTAAAGAAGGATATCCCTTTGTTTGGAGTAGTGAATGTCAGTCGGCTTTTCAGTGTCTAAAATCCCTACTCCTCTCCCCTCCTGTACTCATCCTACCGGATACTACTAAACCCTTTTGTTGTAGCCACAGATGCTAGCAAGGTAGCTATAGGGGCGTCCTTCTCCAGGATCAGGGTCAGGGCTTACAGCCAATCGAGTATATCTCTAGGACAATATGCTTGAGCGTAACTATCCCGTCCACCAGCAAGAACTATTAGCTGTGTGGTATTACTGTTGCCACGCGTGGCAGCACTTTCTTAAATTGCTCAATTTGATGTTTTGTCTGAATGAACCCTGTGGAGTTGATCCTTATAGATTAGTTATCCAGCAGATCACCGCCCTCTTAACCATCTTCTCTCACAACCCAACCTTACCCTCGTCAAGCGCGCTGGATGGAGTTTTTAGCACAGTTCTCCTTTAAACTTCAGTATGTTAAGGGTGTAGATAACATAGTACCAGATGCACTCTCTCGTCGTGCAGATTACTCCTTTTTCGAGGACCTTGATGTTTCTCATACTACTCTAGTTCCTACTACTATGGGTGTAACCCCGTATGGTGAACTACCTGATGATGAATCCTATGCCTACCTCTTTCATACAGCTGTTCGCATGCCTGATCTCCTTTCTCACGTAGGACTCTCTCTCCCGTGTGAGGAGCTTCCTGTGGTCTCGGTGGGGGGGGAGGGGAAAAATAAAATTTCTATACCGCTTAGCCATATAGCGACTAGGTCAGGAAAGTCTTATGAACACATAGTCCCTCTACATAGGACCTCCCCTTCTCTTTGGCAAGGCGGTAGGAGATCTCTTTAAACCTGTTCTGGATACCTCTGTAGCGATGCCTACCTCTGATCTCGAACGTCTTATTAGTAGATTTACGGCCACTGAGCCGGAAGCATTAGCTGCCATTGTGCCCATCCCCAACCAATTAGGCAAGCACCCTTGTAAATTTGTAGGTGGATTTTTATATGTGCAGAATAGCAGATTCCCCCCTCAATGGCGCCTGTATGTCCTCCTATCTGTCGCTCCTCCTTGCTCTTTGAGTTGCATGACTTAGCTGCTCACCAGGGTGGTAAACGGGTACGGGACCTAGTAGCCCGCTCTTACTACTGGCCTTCCCTTTTAAAGGATGTAGATGAGTATGTTAGAACCTGTCAATCTTGCCAGGAGATGAAACCCAACAATGTGGGACAGATAGCAGAGCCAGACCTTACCTGATCCCATCATGCCGTGGGACTCATTATGATGGATTTTGTAGGACCTTTTAGGAAGAATGATAGAGGTAACGCCCAGATCCTTGTTTTTGTAGATCGTTTTACTCGTATGTGTCACTCGTGCCGTGTCCCTTAGAAACTCACCGCACGCGATTGCGCACGCCTATACCTTAATAACGTATATAGATATCATGGTTTGAGTAGGCAGTTTATTAGTGATAAGGATAAGTTATTCACTTCTGATTTTTTGGCAGCAGTTCTTCGCTGCTATCGGTACCAAGTCACCTTCGGTACTGCCTACCCTCCTCCTCGTCTCATTTAGTAGAACGTTTGAATAGGGTAGTGGAAGAAGCTCTGCGTCACTATGTGAATGGCTCTGGGAGTGATTGGGAGGATTACCTATGTTTTGGTAGAGTTTTCCTTAACAATTGCCCTCAGGCTGCGCATGGTTATACGCCTTCTTCCTAGATACTGGTAGACAACCTCTTACCCCTACCTCTCTTTTAGCTAGTCCTTTAAGGGACAAGGATGATGTGTCCCGGGATACTGTAGAAGGTGTGCAGGCGTTATTAGATAAGATGAAGAATGCACACGACAACGCTATTGCAGGGTACCATAGGGCGCAGGCCAAATCCTTGCTAGGTTGCCGTGCCTCATTAGATAGAAGAGCACCTGAGATAGAAATAGGAGATTTAGTCTTAGTAGAAGGCCCCCGTGTTGGCCGCTTCGCTCATAAGTTCGAAGCTGAACTGAAAGTGAAACTTAGGCCCGCCTTCTTAGGACCTTTCCGTGTGTTGTCTAGAGTAGGTAATTTTCTGTATGAGATAGATATTCCTACCTTTCTGCAGACCCACTCTCGCACCCTTTCATAGAAGCCAGCTGAAGCTTCATCATCAGAGCACGTTCGCTGGTAGAGAATTGGCCCCTGCCCCTTTAGAGCATACCCGGATAACTGGTGAGGTAGAGGATGAGGTAGAGGGTATCGTGGCCATAGAGATTATCAAAAAAGGCCGCGGTACCCAGCGCCAGTATAAGGTGAAGTGGATGTATGCTCGTAGTGAGGTAGATAAGGTTGTTTAGTTGTGTTTCCTTCCTCTTTTCCTGGAGTAAACGGGTTTGATTAAATGGCTATGGCGTATTACAGTAGTACATATGTAAATGCATTGAGATCTGGTTCGTCTCGGTCGTCTTTCGCTAGGGGTGTAAATAGAAGCAGCCTCACTAGTTTAGGTAGTATCAGGACAGGTAGAGGTAGAGGTGGCGGCCGAGGCTTGCGGCGTAACAATGGACTCGGAGGTAGTTTAGATAGAGAGCGAGACGACGATCCTTTGCAACATACGTCATTGAATCAACCCTTCCGCGGCTGGGAAAAAGAAGACGACACGTACTTGACAGGTAATGGGCGGGTCGCCGTCAAGCTAGGAGGATAGTGCTGCCTGATTCAGGACACGCCCTGCCTAGACGTTAGACCTGCTCGAAGCGGAAAATCCTTTCGTATATAGCTCCTGCTCCTCGTCTTGTTTCCTTAGAAAGATGGTTTACTGCCGTAGACAGTTGCTGGTTTTGGTTCGACGATAGAGAGACGGCTAGCGTCTCGTAGATTACCCTTTTTCTGCATCGTGCCTGCTTCGTATTTAGACGACCCTTCGCCGGACGCAGAATTCTTGAAACCGGATACTTACGACCACCTGGCGCTGGAAACATCGTCCCTACGTGCGTCGTCAATCTGGTTCGGTTTCAGACACCCGAGATAAGTCGCCTTCTCCTCGTTCTCCTCATTTGACTGCTCAAGACTACCAGGTGCGTTACCATGAGCCAACGGCGATCTTTTACTGCTCCTTCCCATTCTTCTAGCGATAATAGTCTAGCTAAATATTACGTAGTGATTACGCCTCAATGGTCCTCCATTTTCCTTTCTTGGTCCGACGCTAGGAAGATCGTTCAGAATCGTGAATATAACGTAATTAGGTATAAGAAATTTATGTCCTTTGAAGAAGCTCAGCAGTTCCTTATAGATCATAGCCAAACAGATTTAGGCCTGCATGTACGCCCTATTCCTCATGGTCGCCCTCCAGTAGAAGCTCTAGTCTTTGCTACCCCTCCTTCTTCTCCCCCTAAACGGGCTGCATCTGCATCTGCTTCAGATACTCCTCTCACTTTGGAGTTTGGTTCCCTATCCATTACTGTTGTTAAAAAGGATTGATTTTAATTTTGTTCCTGCTGCAGACCTTCAAGGTTTTTCCTTTTTCTTTTGTTGCTTTCTTCTTTTGATTCCTATTCCTTTACGTAATTAAAGATGGATCCAGTGGGTGGAGATATGTCGCCTATACCTACCAATAATAATAATAATACTACTACTAATAACATTAACAATAACAATACTCGTGGTAACCGACGGGACTCCTTGGAAACGGTACACCATCTCACTCCTCAAGGTATTCTGCGTACCTCACCTCTTCTCCTGTTGCTGGTGGTCGCCGTCGTCCCTCAATTACCCCACCTACCTATGAACAACGTATTTCCCAAGTCAGATTTAGTGAGGAACCTTCTTTCGTTGTGAACCAGGCCCCTGCCCCTTCTGCAACCTTGGCTCACCCCTCCAGCAGGTCCTCACACACTAACAATGCTCCTAGGCCTCCTTCCCACCCTGTGCCTTCAATGCCTGCTATTAACACGGGTCGTACCTCGGCCCCTGTCGGCCCTTCTGGGCGCCCTAGTGCAGTTCCCTTTTTCCCACCTGCTTCCTGGTCCTACCCTGAGACGGCCTATGAGGCTGCCCAGGTTCCTACCCGTGTGGCTGATTTAGAAGTTAATAATGATTTCAGTACCATGCCCCTAGATGATAGGAATTATGATCATTTTGCCTATTCCTCTCTTCGTGAGCAATATACTGTCCCCTTCTCCTATGGGCACCATCCGGAAACGGTGGCTCCCTCTAGACCCCTACCCAAGACTTTTCCTATCCCTTCCTTCTATCCCGCTTATGTAGCAGTGGAAGATAGTGGCCCTATGGGAAAAACTGATTCTTCTAATCCCCCTAAGCCTCCTGCTCTTCCCCTCTTTGCCAACCTTCCTAAGCTGGATGTCAAGTCTACCCCTCAACAGTTTTTCACCTTCATTATGTTGCTCACCCAGAACACAGAGTCCTGGCAGAACCACAATAGGTGGCGCCTCTCTGATGCTGTACTAGTTCCTCATTATCTTACTACCTGCATTACTCCTGAACTTGCTAACCTCATCCAGTGTGAGTCTCTTGCCTCTCATGCCTACCCAAACTCTGTAGCAGAATTGTTCAAGCGTTTAGAGAACCATTTAGTCCCTCCCGATGCAGATTGGCAGGATAGATTATCCTTTGGCACCTTGCAGCAGGGTACCAAGTCCTTCAAAGAATATATGAAAGAGTTTGATGCTCAGATGGTACGAATTAGGGATTTGTCGGGTGCAGAAGTACGTGCTCGCTTCCTTCAGGGCCTCAGTAGACCCTTATTGCGTGAAGTCAAGCGCCAGTTCTCTGCCTACCGTTTTACTGACCTGCCCCTCAAGCATGTGCGCAGCATCTTTTACGAGTAGCAGATTTCTTCTCCACACCTTCTCTTCCTACCCGTTCCCGTATTAATAATATTAGCCTTACCCCTGAGGAGGAGAACTCCTATGTAGAAGAATTAGATATCTGTGTGACTGACCTTTCAGCTCTGGATGTCTCTCATATTACCTGCTATCATTGTAAGGAAGTAGGTCATCTTAAACGTGAGTGCCCCAAGTTCCTTTCGGGTGCTCCCCCTCATCCCGACGCTCGCCCTCCTCGTACCCCTCAGCGTGCTCCTATTCGTCCCACTTCAGGACGCATTCCTTCAGCTACCCCTAGTAGGCTGAATGCTGTGCAGACAGGATCCCCAGGGTTCCCCTATGATAATCAGGCTCCCGCACCCTCTTCAATCCCTCGTGACCCTCCAGCAGTGGCTTTTCCGCCAGGGTCTTCTTCGGGGTTCGTTCCTATGGATTTGGGGGGGAGGGGGAACAGTAGGCCTGTCAGCCGGGGGTAACCTGGACAGGTCCTTAGATAGTACCCCAGATATTAATTTTTGCTTGCCTGTTTTTATAACCTCTGTAGGAGCTGAATCATCCCTACCACTACGTGTGCGTCCTCTTATGTTCTTGAATGGTGGTTAACCGTCCCTCATACTGTTGTAGACCCCTTCTGCATGCTGATGAACTCTTGAATGTCTCTGTGTTAGTGGATAGCGGTGCGGCTAGCTCCTTTGTGAGCGAGGCCCTAGTTAGGCGTTTAGGACTAGTCCCTACCCCTCACACAAAAACTGTCACTGTCATTATGCTGACGGTCGCACCAGTCATTCCCCGGGTACGGTGTCCCTTCCCCTGGTCATACAAGGACGTACGGTCAACCTGACGGCCACTATAGGCCCTATCACTACAGCTGATGTATTACTAGGATTAGATTGGCACAGGATAATAAATTCACTATTAATTATGATACTATGGTCATTTGGTTTCCAGATAGCTCTTACTGGGTACCAGAACGTCATTATAGATTAGAAAATTTATCCTTGGTAGATATTACTCCTCCTACACCTGTTGATCCTCCTGTAGACCTATACCTGAAGTATTAATGTCAATGACGAATTACGTTCTGAATTAAAGAAATGGATACCTATTATGTATGTTCCTTCAGTTAGAAGTACAAGAGATACCTATCACTAATAATAGTGTGGATATAGATGTAAATACAGTGGATACAATAGGAGTGGATTTACTGAAAATGAAATAGTAAGATACATGGCTGTGATAGATTCCTCAAAAGTATTTGAAGAAAAGACTCCTTCTTATCCTCCTCCTCGTTCTGTTTTACACCGTGTAGTTATCAAGGACGGTGCAGTTCCTACGCACTCTCCGATGTATAGAATGGGCCCTACAGAATTAAAGGAACTAAAACAGATTTTAGTATCACTATTAGAAGCAGGATTGATAGAGCCTAGTAACTCCCCCTACTCCTGGTGTCCTGTTAGTTCCTAAGCCAAATGGCAAGTTTCGCCTAGTTACTGATTATAGGAAGTAAACGATATTACTGTGAAGTCTAAATACCCTCTACCTCGTATTGATGATATATTTAATAAGGTTAAAGGTTCTACCTGTTTCACAGTACTAGATTGTGCGGATGGTTTTTGGCAACTACGTATAGCTCCTGAGGATTGCCACAAAACCGCCTTTGCTACCCCTTTTGGGCATTACCAGTTTAGAGTAGCGGCTATGGGACTCTGTAACTCTCCTGCCTCTTTCAAATGTTAATGAATGAAGTGCTTAGACCTGTTATGGGAAATTCCCACCTTCCTCAAGTGTCCTCTGATTTAAAGGATCCTTCCTTCTCCTCTGTTTCTTTATCTGAGCATGACCGTTCTTGTGCTCAAGCTTACTTAGATGATATCCTTATTTATTCTCCTGATTTTGAAACGCACCTACGTGATTTAAAGAAAGTATTAGAAATCATGGCTGAAAATTCTTTATGGGCGCGCCGTGCTAAAGTTCGCTCGGTAGAAGTGTCCCATTTTTAGGGCACGTTCTGTCAGATGCCGGGGTCGCTACCGACCCGGATAAGACTAAGTCAATTCAGGAATGGCCTACCCTACCGACGTTAAAGGTGTACGTAGTTTCTAGGAATTGCTTCTTACTATAGGCGTTTTATCCCGCGTTTCGCAACTATAGCAGCCCTATTAATCATCTATTAAAGAAGGATATCCCCTTTGTTTGGAGTAGTGAATGTCAGTCGGCTTTTCAGTGTAAAATCCCTACTCCTCTCCCCTCCTGTACTCATCCTACCGGATACTACTAAACCCTTTGTTGTAGCTACAGATGCTAGCAAGTAGCTATAGGGGGCGTCCTTCTCCAGGATCAGGGTCAGGGCTTACAGCCAATCGAGTATATCTCTAGGACAATGCTCCTGCGGAGCGTAACTATCCCGTCCACCAGCAAGAACTATTAGCTGTGGTGTATTGTTGCCACGCGTGGCAGCACTTCTTAAAGGTGCTCAATTTGATGTTTGTCTGAATGAACCCTGTGAGATTGATCCTTATAGATTAGTTATCCAGACAGATCACGCCCTCTTACCCATCTTCTCTCACAACCCAACCTTACCCCTCGTCAAGCGCGCTGGATGGAGTTTTTAGCACAGTTCTCCCCTTTTAAACTTCAGTATGTTAAGGGTGTAGATAACATAGTACCAGATGCACTCTCTCGTCGTGCAGATTACTCCTTTTTCGAGGACCTTGATGTTCTCAATACTACTCTAGTTCCTACTACTATGGGTGTAACCCCGTATGGTGAACTACCTGATGATGATCCTATGCCTACCTCTTTCATACAGCTGTTCGCATGCCTGATCTCCTTTCTCACGTAGGACTCTCTCTCCCGTGTGAGGCCCTTCCTGTGGTCTCGGTGGGGGGGGAGGGGAAAAATAAAATTTCTATACCGCTTAGCCATATAGCGACTAGGTCAGGAAAGTCTTATGAAACATAGTCCCTCTAGGACCTCCCCTTCTCTTTGGCAAGGCGGTAGGAGATCTCTTTAAACCTGTTCTGGATACCTCTGTAGCGATGCCTACCTCTGATCTTGAACGTCTTATTAGTAGATTTACGGCCACTGAGCCGGAAGCATTAGCTGCCATTGCTGCCCATCCCCAACAATTAGGCAAGCACCCTTGTAAATTTGTAGGTGGATTTTTATATGTGCAGATAGCAGATTCTCCCCCTCAATGGCGCCTGTATGTCCCTCCTATCTGTCGCTCCTCCTTGCTCTTTGAGTTGCATGACTTAGCTGCTCACCAGGGTGGTAAACGGGTACGGGACCTAGTAGCCCGCTCTTACTACTGGCCTTCCCTTTTAAAGGATGTAGATGAGTATGTTAGAACTGTCAATCTTGCCAGGAGATGAAACCCAACAATGTAGGACAGATAGCAGAGCCTAGGACCTTACCTGATCCCATCATGCCGTGGGACTCCATTATGATGGATTTTGTAGGACCTTTTAGGAAGAATGATAGAGGTAACGCCCAGATCCTTGTTTTTGTAGATCGTTTTACTCGTATGTGTCATCTCGTGCCGTGTCCCTTAGAACTCACCGCACGCGATTGCGCACGCCTATACCTTAATAACGTATATAGATATCATGGTTGAGTAGGCAGTTTATTAGTGATAAGGATAAGTTATTCACTTCTGATTTTTGGCAGCAGTTCTTCGCTGCTATCGGTACCAAGGTCACCTTCGGTACTGCCTACCACTCCTCCTCGTCTCATTTAGTAGAACGTTTGAATAGGGTAGTGGAAGAAGCTCTGCGTCACTATGTGAATGGCTCTGGGAGTGATTGGGAGGATTACCTATGTTTGGTAGAGTTTTCCCTTAACAATTGCCCTCAGGCTGCGCATGGTTATACGCCCTTCTTCCTAGATACTGGTAGACAACCTCTTACCCCTACCTCTCTTTTAGCTAGTCCTTTAAGGGACAAGGATGATGTGTCCCGGGATACTGTAGAAGGTGTGCAGGCGTTATTAGATAAGATGAAGAATGCACACGACAACGCTATTGCAGGGTACCATAGGGCGCAGGCCAAATACCTTGCTAGGTTGCGTGCCTCATTAGATAGAAGAGCACCTGAGATAGAAATAGGAGATTTAGTCTTAGTAGAAGGCCCCCGTGTTGGCCGCTTCGCTCATAAGTTCGAAGCTGAACTGAAAGTGAAACTTAGGCCCGCCTTCTTAGGACCTTTCCGTGTGTTGTCTAGAGTAGGTAATTTTCTGTATGAGATAGATATTCCTACCTCTTGGCAGACCCACTCTCGCACCTTTCATAGAAGCCAGCTGAAGCTCTATCATCAGAGCACGTTCGCTGGTAGAGAATTGGCCCCTGCCCCTTTAGAGCATAACCCGGATACTGGTGAGGTAGAGGATGAGGTAGAGGGTATCGTGGCCCATAGAGATATCAAAAAAGGCCGCGGTACCCAGCGCCAGTATAAGGTGAAGTGGATGTATGCTCGTAGTGAGGTAGATAAGGTTTGGTATACTGAGAGTGAGCTAGATGGGTGTAGTCGCCTGCTGCAGGAGTATAAAACCCTGCATAAGCTCTAGTTGTAGACCTTCTCCTCTCTTATGTTATGTCTGCTGTCGACGGATGGTTGGTTGTCCCCTCCCCTCCGCAGCCGTCATGTCAGAGCCTACCCCTCCGGCTGAGAGCTCGCTGCCGTCCCCGCCCCACCGGACCCTGAGCTGTATTTCGAGGCCCTTCCGGGCCGCTGGGTGTCGCGATCAGTTACCCGGGTGGCGTGTGCAGCCGGCCCTTCAGGCCCAACATGCGGCTTAGTCAGGGCGGCCCTCTTCGGGGTCACGTGGTATGGTCCTTCCCCTGATGAGCCGCACCAGCTTGTCCTGCACGGGTTCGATGATGCCGGACACTGTTTGTTGGGGTGTGGTTCCAGCTGTCCCGCCTTGGGGCAGATAGATGCGGTTCTCCGGTGTTGCCGTGTGTTCTCCTACCTCTCCACTCCTGTGGGCCGTACCTGCCTACGGGAGGTGTTCCCGTGGCTTCCAGCTGAGGGTGATGCTGAGGTAGACGAGAACCCCTGCGACCTTTTACGGGCCGTAGAGTTCATGGAGATAGCTGATCAGTCGGCGGGACTAGCGGTTAGTGGTCCTACCCCTTCGGGCGCCCCAGCCGAGGTACATTATACTCCAGATTATTCTGCCTCGAGCGCTGCGTCCGCCTCCTCGGCGTCTGTTCCTCCCTCTCCGGTCCCGTCGTCCCCTCGGTCGACCCGGGATGTCGCAGTGGAGCCTACCCCTTCGGGTTTGCCTGATCCTCTTTCGGCGACGGTCTCGGCTATGCAGGCTCAGATCCAGTCTTTGACCACGGCGTTTGGGGCCTTCCTTGCGGCCCAGGCGCAGGTCCCGGCCACGCCGGCTGGATCCGCGCCCCCTACCCCTTCTGTCGCCCCGGCGACTACGGCTTCGCCCGCGCCCCCGCCTGCGCCCGCGGTCGCTGTGGTTCCGGCGGCTCCTGCGACTCCTGCTGCCTCTGCGCCTGTTACCGCTCTACCTGCGCCTACGCGGGAGTCTCCTGCCCCTGTTAGCTCGCCCTCCGTCGCTGCTTCCGAGCCTCCTCCCGCTCAGGCGCAGACGTCGCGGGGTTTCTTTGGCGATACTAGCGGGCTTCCCAGACTTTGGGAGGGTGGTCCTCCGCAGAGGATTCCGGTTCCTGACTGGGGCCTGGATGGTAGTCAATCTTATGCAGGACTGCCTGTCCCTACGGGCCCCATTTTCAACATGTGGCCTGAGGGTGCACCGGCAACGGAGACCGGCGCGCCTGCGTCGTTGGCGGGTCCGTCACGGCCCTCTCTGGCTTCGGGTCCGGCGCGACCTCCTGTTTTACCAGTGCCCCCTGCGTCGGTGTCGGCTCCTGCCCCTGCGTCAGCCCCTGCTCCGGTCCCTCCTCCTTCGGCCTCGCGGTCTTTGGCCGCGGTTGTTCGGTCCACCGGTCAGGATCCTCGCGCCACCCGCGCTGCCGATTCCCTCAGGGAGTTGTCCCAGGGTGATCGGGACAGGGCTCCTTCTGTGGTGCACGCGACGCCGGAGTCGCGTGACACGCCCATTCCGGGGTATGGTATGTCCGCACTCGCCTGCCGACAGTGTGACCTGCCGCGCGCCTCTGCTGAGCTTGCCATCTCTCCCATGTCCTATGGGTTCTCCCAGGTGTGTCGGGCGCCCCGGGATCGTGGCCTACCCATTGAGACTGATCGGCCTCCGTTCGACATGGTTATTTTAGCTGATCCGGTGTTCGAGGGTGAGATCCTGGTCCGGCGCGTCCTGTATCGCTGGGCGAGGCGCCACAACGACTTGGACACCTACGGTGGGTTTCAGTGGGCTTACCCTCCCCCTCTGGGCATTATGGCTTCGGATGCCCTTACAGTAGAGTTTCCTGCGGTGCCGGGTGCGGCGTACACTACGGTCCTCCAGCCCATCCTTGAGTGGGATGCCCGCCGCCCGGCGCCTATCCCGGGCCAGGGTCTAGACTCCCGCGGTCACCCTCCTCCTCGTGCCAGCGACTACCTAGAGACATTCGGGTCGCGACAGTGTGTTCGTCGGTGGCGCTCCCGCGAGGTTCGGCACATCCGGTTGTGGCCGTCCAACGTGGAGCCCCTGGTGGACCTGTTCTTCCCGACGGGTATGCGCCCTCGGATTCGGTACCATCGCCTCCTCCTGCGGGCCCTTTGCCTGATCGCGGTAGAGCCTTTCCTTCGCCTCTTTGCCTGTGGCTTTCTGGACTGGGCCCGTGGCCAGGTCGTCCTCACGCAGCATAGGTATTACTGGGCCTTCCTGGGCCTCTTTCCTGACGGCGTGTGGGCCGATGTTTTCCTCACTGTAGATAGGCATGACAATGTTGAGGATGTGGCTCACTACCAGGCCTACCTGGAGGTCCTGCTGGCCTCTCGTGGCACTTACCAGACGGATGGCCACTAGATAGAGGGCCTTAGGCCCGACCTGAGGGTGTTGTCCCTCCGGTATGTAGAGTCGCCCTCATATTCTGGCCAGTTGGTTGGCTGTTCTTGGTCCTTAGCGCTGATGTGTTTACTCTGTGTGTCCTGCCCAGTGCCGTCCCCCCCGGCCAGGACTCCGTTCCAGGCAGTTAGGGGAACCTACCACCAGGCTTGGTGCTGGCTAACCCTACACCACCCGGCGTGGTGGTGGAGACCGTGTGAACTATTGGTGCTTTGTATCTGGGATGGTCTATCGATTGTGTTGGTATGTGCTGGGTGCGTTAGGATTATTTTCCTACCCCTTTGGTTCCCTCCTCTCTGCGTAGGGAGAGGGCTCCCTACCTTTTGTGGGGGGGGAGGTGTTACGTCGCGTAACAATTCGTTGTAGTTACGGACGTAAATTAGGTCCTTGGCCTCGGTTGTTCCTAGGTTACGTGCAGTTCTAGTTTGGACATGATTGTCCCCGTAACAGTACTGTGGTATAGTGGGTGCCTTTGGGCGCCGCGCCGCGTACTATATTAGTGGTCCTTATCCTTTTGTAGAATGTAGTGGACAGGCGTGCATCTGTGCACCTGCTTGTGTTTCTGTGTTTCTGCAGGCGAGGGCCAGGTCGGCCCGAGCCTGTTGGACCGTTGGTGACCATTTATGCACGTTCCACTCCTTGTGTGGTCACTCGGCGTGTGTTAAATGAATTAGCACATATTAGCTTGGGTCACGGCAGTTTAGTTGTGTTTCCTTCCTCTTTTCCTGGAGTAAACGGGTTTGATTAAATGGTCTATGGCATATTACAGTAGTACATATGTAAATGCATTGAGATCTGGTTCGTCTCGGTCGTCTTTCGCTAGGCGTGTATATAGAAGCAGCCTCACTAGTTTAGGTAGTATCAGGACAGGTAGAGGTAGAGGTGGCGGCCGAGGCTTGCGGCGTAACACGCAGGACTGCGACCAGCCCAGCCTGGCCGGCACCTCCTGACGTGGGCTGGGCCCAGTGATGTTAGACGCCGCAAGGCCCGCACCTTCAAAGAACAGCTAGTAGAGGACATGGGGGGCCTAGGCCTCTCCGTGATTTGGAAGAAGATGATGGACAAGGCCAAGTGGGCCCAGGTCATAGAGGACAACGAGCCCCCCCCAGTGGGGAAGCGCCCACGTGTGCAATCCCGTGGGAGGCACGCCAGATAGCCCCCCTAGGGCAGCGTGCGGCTGCCTAGATAGTTGTTGTTGTTAGCATGCTGTTAGATAGATGTAGTATGTAGCCGATGTAGATAGATTAGACCGGTAGGACTGTTTGCACCCATCCATCCATCCATCGGGGTTAATGCTCCGTGACTCCCCAACGGGAGCACGAGTCTAATTAATTAATTAATTAATTAATTAATTAATTAATTAATAAATATGCCCCTTCTCTGGGGTATGTGAGCACTACATATACTCCCAATGGAGTTGTGTTCCTCATTAATTAATTAATTAATCTACAAAACTATCCTATTCTATTAATTAATCAATAACTTAAAATCATAGCTCCGTTGGGAGCATATGTAACACATAGCCCTGAGGAAGGGGCATCTATGGGTTTGTAATACAATCAGGGCGACAACCTGCAGGTGGAGGATGTACAACTATCACCTGCTCTGGGTGCACCTGCACCGCCATGATGGTTCATGCCTCCTTAACAAGCACAGGCACCCAGGGCGGCTTGAGGAGAGGGCCTAGAGGCCTGCATGACATATGGGGTGGAAGGCATGTGGCTAGGCTATAGCTGGTGTACACATGGCATCTCAGCAGAGAGTAACTCCCTGCATAGGCATAGCATGGCTAAATTCTTAATGCATCGTCCATGGGAGGTCCCATTGTAGGCAGGGCGTGGCTAAATACTGAAAGCATCATCCATGGGGGCCATTATGGGCGCACATGCGCGTGGCCACATGCAAAGGCTAAGCCTGTCTAATCTACACTACTGGTATATATTCCCTATAGTCTGAGGTGGCCAGAGGGGCCTGCCAGGGCTTGTGGTCAACGTGGATGACCGCCCCCCTCCAGTATACCGGCTTCCCCCCTGCGCGCTGCCGGAGCTGAAGGTAGGTCGGCCATAGCTCGCGTCGCCGCTGTTGCTGGGCCAGGCCAGGGTCAAGTCGTCGTCCAGCGTGAAGCGAGTCTCCGAGAGCTTCTTGCGGCATTTAAGGAACGCCAGCTTGTCCGCCATGTACTTAAAGGTGAGGAGCACAGGTGCCGGGCCAGCCTTACCCCGCGCGCGGGGAAGGCGGACAGCCGACATGTCCAGCTCACCAGTGAGTTGCATGGGGGCAAGAATGGCGCGCTTAAATGCCTCAAGGAGGCTCGTGGAGGTCTCACCTGCCGGCTGGTCGAAGTGCTTGACGATGACATTGTGGCTGCGCTTGTCGAGCTCGGCCGCCTCACGAAGGTCGAGGGCTTGTTGCTTGAGTTGTGCCGTGATGGTGGAGGTGGTGGAGGTGGTGTGCTGCTTAAGCAAGTCCGCCCAGGTGGAGGGATCCTATTCTATATCTATCCATGTGCTCGCGACCCTAGGGGTCTTGGCTAGCATGCCTCCCGCGTTTGCAAACACGCGCCTTCCCCACTGCAGGGGGGTTGTTTTCCTCTATGACCCGGGCCCACTTGGCCCGGTCCATCATCCTTTTCCAAATCACGGAGAGGCCTAGGCCCCCCATGTCCTTGACTAGCTGTTCTTTGAAGGCGCGGGCCTTGCGGCGTCTAACCTGGCTGGGCCCGGCCCACTTGAGGAGGTGCACGCCCGGCTGGGTGGGGCACAGCTAGCCCTGCAGAGGGGCCCCGTGAGGTGTCTGCCTGGTTGTGCGAGCTAAGTGCCCTTCTAGCATCAGGCGCCGCTGCTTGATGGTGCTGGTGATAAGTGGCAGGCCGAGATACAAGTCCTCCTTGCGGAAATGAGCAGCGTATCCTACACGATCGAAAATTGACCGCAGAATGTTGGTGACCGCGCCATCCAGCTTGTGGGCAAGGTCGGCAGCTAGTGAGAGTCCACGTCTCGGCCCCGTACGTAAGAACAGGTAGGACATACGTATATACATGTACATATTGACGTCTTTGGGAGACGTGCACTGTGTCTTAATTTTTGGAATCCAGTGCTCGGCCGTGGTCCCCCAACAGGGACACTTGTAATAGTTGTCTCACTTAATGTATGTTCACAGCTAGTCTAAAATATGGGCTACGGGAAAGGCCTCAAGCTAATCTTGCTCGCAAACTATGCCTACCGTGCCTTTTATATTTCCTAGGACCCACGTTCCTAGTAGCTCAGAATGGAACGGGAGGGGGTGTTGAGTTCCATGAAAGATGATTCCATGAGCCTGTACAGCACTCCACATTTCTTTATGAGCCGTTGAAAAGGAGTAAATGAGTAACAGTCAGGACGCCATGCATCCAGGAACAGTTGTCTCACTCAAAACACAAAATGATGCCGAAAAAAGAGAATAAATATCAATAAGTACTTCGTAGGCAGTCATGCTCGTTACGTGTGGGCTGAAATTTACCGAGAGGATGGACAACTAGGGTGGCTATGCCTGGGCAAGAGGTCAAGCAACCTGCAATATATCCACGCTTGCTGTCCCTCTGTATGCAACCTAATATTAGCAGTTGTAGTGGATCACTGTCCTTGGCTCGACTATTATCTAGACAGCTTCAGGCCCTCAGCCCACAATAGCCTCCATGATGGCCAAGAAGAATGGCTACTCCACAAATACAACAATAGTTGTCCCACTGAATACAACAACCCTTGCTGCCACCAAACCCACCTACAAGGACCCTTACTTCAGACGGCTCATCCCTGCCCACAATGTACCAGGCATACGCCCCGTCCAGTAATTCTGCCGACGCATTTTGCCGAACAAGTTGAAATGTTTCTCATGTCCCCAGGCCAGGATGCTGCCACCTGCTCGTGCATGGTTTTCCGTTAGAGATTCCCAGCAGTGTTAGCACGATGAACCATTCACAGCAACCACCGTAAGATTCCAATCATATGCAGGGACCCTATTGACGAGGCATGCAGCGCATGCAGCGCGCGCCTCAGTCATCGATCGTCCCGAAATAGCGGTCCCCGAACTCGCCCACCCCAGGCATCACACGGAAGTCATCGTTGAGACCCGCGTCGATCTCCGAGGTGACAATGGTTACGTCAGGGAACATGTTGCACACCTGCAGGGGGCAAGGGAGGTGGGCATAGGAAGGGGGGGATGTGCGGGGGTGGACACATGCGGGGAGGAATGTGCAGAGAGGTGCATGGGAATGCGAGTGCAGTGAATAATAAGAATTTCCTGAAAGTGGTTTGCATATAATTGAGGGATGCTTGGGGACCTAATGGGGAGATGGGAGGGGGGCGCATGCCTGCATGGCGGGCCGCGGTGAACGTGCAGCGCAGGCAATGTCAGCCATGCCCATGACCAAAATACACACCGCGACTACCGGGGCAACAACAAACAAGTTGCCGACATCCGTAGCAAAGAATGAGGACATCAATAGAAGGCTAAAAGGAAGGGAACGTGGCATGCCAGGCTTCCTTGCACCAGTAAACAGTGGACGTCACCAACGTTTCACAAGCGTAATCTCCCAGTCACAATGCAAAGCAATAATCCCGCAGCCAAATATAGCACGCCACCTGTACGCCCACCACCTAAAATGCCCACCACTTTTGTACACCCACCATCTGTATTCCCTCGGGCGCGGAGATGAGGTCCAGGAAGATGATGTGCCGCTATCTATACCCGCCGCTATCATACCCGCCGCTGTCTATATATAGCCCACCATCTGTATTCCCTCGGGCGCGGAGATAGTTGAGGAAGATGATGCGCCGCTATCTATACCCGCCGCTATCATACCCGCCGCTGTCTATATATAGCCCACCATCTGTATTCCCTCGGGCGCGGAGATGAGGTTGAGGAAGATGATGCGCTGCTGTGGGACGCCATGCCGCAGCAGGATCTTGATCGCCTGCACCGCGCTGTTGCCGGTGGCCAGGATGGGGTCCAGGAGCAGCACGCTGCGGTCCTTGATGTCGCTCGGAAGCTTCTCGTAGATCAGCTCCTGCGAGGGCAAAGGGGGGGTGGAGAGGGGAGGGCAAAGGGGGAGGGGGGAGAGGTGCACAGGGGGAAAGAGATGATCTCCTGTGAGGGGCCGGGGGGGGGGACAAGGGGATTTGAGCAATGGTGTGCAACAAAGGGAATGGTGGCTCCAGACACAGCGCAATGGCTGCTCGGGGCAAAAGCCATCCAAGAGTTATAAACAGGCGGGTACGCGAGCACGGATACACGAGGCAAGTCACACGGCATGAACCACCCCCATCACAGGGGGGGGGGAGGAGTGCAAGGGGGCGGCCATGGGAACATGTCAAGCAAAGGGGGGAAGGGCGTGCAAAGGGGGAGGGGCAAGCAAAGGGGGAAGGGCGTGCACAGGGGGGAAGGGCGTGCAAAGGGGGGAAGGGCGTGCAAAGGGGGAAGGGCGTGCAAAGGGGGGAAGGGCGTGCAAAGGGGGAAGGGCGTGCAAAGGGGGGAAGGGCGTGCAAAGGGGGAAGGGCGCGCAAAGGGGGAAGGGCGTGCAAAGGGGGAAGGGCG
Source organism: Mesostigma viride (assembly GCA_009746045.1). Taxonomy (NCBI): domain Eukaryota; kingdom Viridiplantae; phylum Streptophyta; class Mesostigmatophyceae; order Mesostigmatales; family Mesostigmataceae; genus Mesostigma; species Mesostigma viride. The sequence goes on along the minus strand of RPFO01000436.1, from coordinate 1,081,189 downwards.
TGCAAAGGGGGGAAGGGCGTGCAAAGGGGGAGGGGCGTGCAAAGGGGGAAGGGCGTGCAAAGGGGGGAAGGGCGTGCAAAGGGGGGAAGGGCGTGCAAAGGGGGAGGGGCAAGCACAGGGGGAAGGGCATGCAAAGGGGGAAGGGCGTGCAAAGGGGGGAAGGGCGTGCAAAGGGGGAAGGGCGCGCAAAGGGGAAGGGCGTTCAAAGGGGGAAGGGCGTGCAAAGGGGGGAAGGGCGTGCAAAGGGGGAGGGGCGCGCAAAGGGGAAGGGTTTGCAAAGGGGGAAGGGCGTGCAAAGGGGGAAGGGCGTGCACAGGGGGGAAGGGCGTGCAAAGGGGGAAGGGCGTGCAAAGGGGGGAAGGGCGTGCAAAGGGGGAAGGGCGTGCACAGGGGGGAAGGGTTTGCAAAGGGGGAGGGGCAAGCAAAGGGGAAGGGCGTGCAAAGGGGGGAAGGGCGTGCAAAGGGGGAAGGGTTTGCAAAGGGGGAAGGGCGTGCACAGGGGGGAGGGGCAAGCACAGGGGGAAGGGTTTGCAAAGGGGGAAGGGTTTGCAAAGGGGGAAGGGCGTGCAAAGGGGGGAAGGGCGTGCAAAGGGGGAGGGGCGCGCAAAGGGGGAAGGGTTTGCAAAGGGGGAAGGGCGTGCAAAGGGGGAAGGGCGTGCAAAGGGGGAGGGGCGCGCAAAGGGGGAAGGGTTTGCAAAGGGGGAAGGGCGTGCAAAGGGGGAAGGGCGTGCAAAGGGGGGAAGGGCGTGCAAAGGGGGAGGGGCAAGCAAAGGGGGAAGGGCGTGCAAAGGGGGAGGGGCAAGCAAAGGGGGAAGGGCGTGCAAAGGGGGAAGGGCGTGCACAGGGGGGAAGGGCGTGCAAAGGGGGAAGGGCGTGCAAAGGGGGAAGGGTTTGCAAAGGGGGAAGGGCGTGCAAAGGGGGGAAGGGCGTGCAAAGGGGGAAGGGCGTGCAAAGGGGGAGGGGCAAGCAAAGGGGGAAGGGCGTGCAAAGGGGGAAGGGCGTGCAAAGGGGGGAAGGGCGTGCAAAGGGGGAAGGGTTTGCAAAGGGGGAAGGGCGTGCAAAGGGGGAAGGGCGTGCAAAGGGGGGAAGGGCGTGCAAAGGGGGAAGGGCGCGCAAAGGGGGAAGGGCGTGCAAAGGGGGGAAGGGCGTGCAAAGGGGGAAGGGCGTGCACAGGGGGGAAGGGCGTGCACAGGGGGGAAGGGTTTGCAAAGGGGGAAGGGCGTGCAAAGGGGGAGGGGCAAGCAAAGGGGGGAAGGGCGTGCAAAGGGGGAGGGGCAAGCAAAGGGGGAAGGGCGTGCAAAGGGGGGAAGGGCGTGCAAAGGGGGAGGGGCAAGCAAAGGGGGGAAGGGCGTGCAAAGGGGGGAAGGGCGGCCAGATCACCGGCACGCACCCGCCCTAGCTACAGGATGCGATACAACCACCTACCTGCCCGTTGTCACCCACGCGGTGGATCAGGATCTTGCCGATCTTGATCCCCTTACAGCAAGCACGCAGCGCGTTCTCCATGCTCTCCCCGCTCCTAATTATAGACACGCCGCAGAGCCGCTTGGAGAAGTCCACCCCCACATAGAGCCCCCCCGGCGGCGTCTGCACCACCTTCTCGGTGAAGGGCAGGTGGCCCAGCCCGTGCTCCACCACTAGCCGGATGAGGCGGTCCGCGTAGAAGACAAAGTCGTGCTTGGTCGTCTCCTTGTCGCGGATGAGGGTGTGCATGCCCCTGATCTGGGGGGGTGTAAGGGCAGCGGCGACACATGGGGTGGAAGGGTAGATGGTACGAGGGGAACACGAGAGGTCATGAGGGGGGGGAGGGAAGGGGGCATCAGCATGGGTAAAGAAGACCTGGTGGGTGGGGGGGAGGGAGACAGAAATGGGGAAGGGCAAGGTGCGGGCATGTAGGTAGGTGGTGGAGGCGGGGGGGAGGAGGGGAGTTAGGGGGGGGGGGGGGGGGGGGTCGTCTCATGCAGGTACGTGTGCGGGTGGAGCAACAAGGAAAACGGCGGCGGAATACAGGGTGGGAAATGGGGGTGACACAGGCCGCAGAAGGATGCAGGCACGCCAGAATGGGGGATGGCGGGGGGGAAGAGGCTTCGGTTGGCTGCTCCCGTTGGGCACACTGAAAAACTAGCATCGTGCGCACGCCTGCCCCACGCACAGCACATGCCTGGCCTCATGCCTATAAAAACCTAGTCCTGGTCCCCCGCACATGAACAGTGAGCGTTAGCCCTGTGCACACTCATATGTGGCCATGTGAACCTGAGGATTCATGCCCGGCACCAACCCAGACCTGTTCCAACACCGAGGGGCACCTGGCCCTGGCAGGGGCATGCAGGTGGGCCTGCAATGCAAGCTGCAACCGTGCGTGGGTGACCGATGCCATCACCACCCAAGCCTAAACGTGGCTCTCGTCTCTTCTTTGCTTGGGGGACAAGGTAGAGCTGAGGTGGGGGCGAGGCAGGGGCAGGGGCAGGGGCAGGGGCAGGGGCAGGGGCAGGGGCAGGGGCAGGGGCAGGGGCAGGGGCAGGGGCAGGGGCAGGGGCAGGGGCAGGGGCAGGGGCAGGGGCAGGGGCAGGGGCAGGGGCAGGGGCAGGGGCAGGGGCAGGGGCAGGGGCAGGGGCAGGGGCAGGGGCGGGGGCGGGGGCGGGGGCGGGGGCGGGGGCGGGTGCGGGTGCGGGTGCGGGTGCAGGTGCAGGTGCAGGTGCAGGTGCAGGTGCAGGTGCAGGTGCAGGTGCAGGTGCAGGTGCAGGTGCAGGTGCAGGTGCAGGGGCAAGGTATTGCATGCCGTACATGTCCCGCAAAACGCGCTGGTATGGCCACCGTACCTGGAAGTTGGACGGTATGACGGACACGTTGGGGTAGATCTTGCGCAGGTCGTGCATGCCCAGCTTGGTGCGGATGTGCTGCACGATCAGGTCAATGGCCACCGTGTTGTCGCTGCCGCGTGGGATGATGATGTCGGCGTACTTCTTGGACGGAAGCACGTACTGCTCGAACGCCGGCTTGACGAACATGGAGTACTGGTCGATCACGCTGTTCACGGAGCGGCCGCGCTCGATCGTGTCGCGCTTGATGCGCCGCGCCAGCCGCACGTCCGCGTCCGTGTCCACGAATATCTTCATGTTCATCATGTCCCGCAACTCCTTGGTGTGGAACACAAGGATGCCCTCGAGAATGCACACGTCGCCAGGGTTCAGGCGGCGCACTTCTTTCGAGCGCTGGTGCGCCACGAAATCGTAGCAGGGAATGTCGACGGGCTTGCCCTCTTGGACGCTTATTAGAGTCTCCATGATGGCTTCATAGTCGAAAGCATCCGGGTGGTCGAAGTTGTACTCGTGTACGTTCGCCAGCTCTTCTTCCGTCAATCCCCTGTAAAAGGAATCCTGGCAGATCAGAATAACTCGTTGATCGCTAAGACGCTGAATGATTTGATCGCATACCGAGGTTTTACCAGAAGCTGTACCACCAGCAACTCCGATGATAAAAGGCGTTTTGCTAGAGCTAACTATGCCAGGAGTCTCCGATGGCGTTTGCCAACTGGTCTTGCCCTGCAAAACGGTCCCGTCCTCCATGGCATGACGCTGCAAAGCGACGTCCCCCATTTCTAGTAAGAAAAAATCTAGCTGCTGACAGTAGAGCGCACGGTTACGCAGAAAGACGCGGTGGCATCCGCTCTCTGTCGTTAGCGCGTGACAATAGGTAGACCGGTACTTCTGGGGGACATATGTGCACCCCGGCTTCAACAGCGGTCATCCATGAGACCACCGTTCTTCCACAGAAATGACGTCTGGTGTACACCAGCGACCGTCACCCGGGAAGGTGCATCGTGCCAGCAGGCAACACGTGGCACCTGTGTGGCTCACGCCTGCATGCAACGCCACTTGGGTCGACCCGCTCATGTCATGAGCGCTCATGTCACGTACACGTGTGTATTCAGTCCCTAATCTAACTACTGCCATCTGCTTAGAATACAATCATTTACATAGTTTAGCTTACACAGCCTGTACTCACTACATACCCCTAAGTCATAACTAAGTCGACGTTCAGCCGACCTACTCAGGCTATTCGTCAGGCTATTCATCGTGCGGTCTGTCGTCTAGGATGTCCCAATGAAATGATATCCCGATCAGGCCTGATGGCTTTAGTACCAAGGTTGTACAGAGATGAGTTTGCGACCCAAAATGAAGCCCATCTGTAGAGCAGTTTGCGAGGTCGATTCGATAATATTTTGTCGCAGTGATTTTGACCACTACGGTATCTGCTTCTTCAATCTTCATCCTTCCGGAAAATCCTGTGAGGCGTGAGCAACCTGGCAATATATATTGTCGTCAGTGCGTATTGGCTATTGCTGTAGGATACGAACCTTCCCGCGGTCAGTAAAGCATGGCAATTTCCTGACGCACTACGGCCTGATAGAGACTATTTTCGCTGCTTGCCCATTAATTTTATAAATCCTGCGCAATTGCGCGCAGTCTCGCGTCAACCTGGGCTGTAATTGTCATCTTTTGCCTTCGGCTCTTTTTGACTGCCCTCGACCGAGCCGCGTGCAAGCACTTCGCAACCTAATTTAGAGTGTTTTCTTGCTGTACAACTTAATGTGGAGAAATGCGGGGGAGGGAAAACAATGACAATATGACCCCCATTTCCCGTTGGTGATTAATAAATGGACAATGCGACAGAGGGGACTGGTGGTGCGCTGCCGCCATTCTAAAGGCTGCGGAGTATCGTAGTTAGTAAGCCCTGCAAGGTCGGCCAATTACATTTGCTAACAGTGGCGGACCAAACAGGTAGAAAAACTTCGGTAAAGGGTGGCTGGCCAGCCTGCCGCAAAAGACCGCTCGCGCAAGGGTTCGTAAACCCCATGTGATTTAGCGCGGTGGCCGTGTGGACGAAATTTCGATTATGGACCCATCCACGCCAGCAGACGCTGGCGCTGCTGTCCCAGGCGGCGGCCAAATACAGGGAAGCGAGACCGCAGCCGCGTCCCTTGAGAAACTGCAAGCAGCCGAGAAGGTGCGAGCACAACCTGAGAGCTTGACAATGCTTACTGAAATTCAAAAAGTCCCTCCATGTGTCATTCTTTCCCTAGCCTGCTGTTTCTTTGTTGCGTGTTTTTAAAGTTCATGGGAAGCAACTAGCCCATGCCGTGGCCCCAAGAAAATGGGATGACTGGCTGCTACCTATGGTGGTCAAGTTACTTCCTCCTCTCGTTCTAAAGTTAGCTCCGCATCGGCCACCACCCTCTACCCTACATCATGTACCATGCGGCGCCACCTGGCGCCCGCAGAAGCTGGTGGACATCGTGACGCTGGCGGCACGCGTGATGGATGAGCTGGCGGGCGACGAGGACACTGGCGAGGTGGACCGCGATGCCGTGCTGGCAAACTCCAAGGCCTACATAGTCACCCTGCAGGTGCTGACCACGGCACCATGGCGGCAATAATGCTGGCCTTGGCGTGCTTACATGGGTGCCCTTCACCATAGCGGCGACGATGCTATGCTCCCGCTACAGCGCCCCATCCCTCAGCTCCCTCTGGGATGTCACCCATCCCCATCCCCATCCCCATCCCCATCCCCATCCCCATCCCCATCCCCATCCCCATCCCCATCCCCATCCCCATCCCCATCCCCATCCCCATCCCCATCCCCATCCCCATCCCCATCCCCATCCCCATCCCCATCCCCATCCCCATCCCCATCCCCATCCCATCCCCATCCCCATCCCCATCCCATCCCCATCCCCATCCCCATCCCCATCCCCATCCCCATCCCCATCCCCATCCCCATCCCCATCCCCATCCCCATCCCCATCCCCATCCCATCCCCATCCCCATCCCCATCCCCCCATCCCCATCCCCATCCCCATCCCATCCCCATCCCCATCCCCATCCCCATCCCCATCCCCATCCCCATCCCCATCCCCATCCCCATCCCCATCCCCATCCCATCCCCATCCCCATCCCCATCCCATCCCCATCCCCCTCCCCTCCCCATCCCCATCCCATCCCCATCCCCATCCCATCCCCATCCCATCCCCATCCCCATCCCCATCCCCATCCCCTCCCCCTCCCTCCCCCTCCCCTCCCCTCCCCCCTCCCCCTCCCCTCCCCCCCCCTCCCCTCCCCTCCCCCCCTCCCCTCCCCCTCCCCCTCCCTCCCCCTCCCCTCCCTCCCCCTCCCCCTCCCCTCCCCTCCCCCTCCCCCCCCTCCCCCTCCCCCCTCCCCTCCCTCCCCCTCCCCCTCCCCTCCCCTCCCCCTCCCCCTCCCCCTCCCTCCCCCTCCCCTCCCCCTCCCCCTCCCCTCCCCCTCCCCCTCCCCCTCCCTCCCCCTCCCCTCCCCCTCCCCCTCCCCCTCCCCCTCCCCCTCCCCCTCCCCTCCCTCCCCCTCCCCCCCCCCCTCCCCCTCCCCCTCCCCTCCCTCCCCTCCCCCTCCCCCTCCCCCTCCCCTCCCCCTCCCTCCCCCTCCCCTCCCCTCCCCCCCCTCCCTCCCCCTCCCCCTCCCCCTCCCCTCCCCCTCCCCTCCCCCTCCCCTCCCCTCCCCTCCCCCTCCCCCTCCCCCTCCCCTCCCCCTCCCCCCTCCCTCCCCCTCCCCCCCCCTCCCCCTCCCCCTCCCCTCCCCCCTCCCCCCCCTCCCCTCCCCCTCCCCCTCCCCCTCCCCGCACTGGTGGCCTTGCAAAGCTGGTGCAGCACCCATCCGCCACGTGCCTCCTTGCTTACCATGGCCCAAAGGGTCGGTCGGGGATGCATGGGTGGGAGACACGTGCACTGCCGGCGGATATGCCCCCATGCTGACGGGGTGTCGTCCATGATAATGTCGATGTTGCGTGACAGGGGCGCACACGTGTCGTTTCATGTCGAGTGGGTCTCTCTCCTTCCCCGCCTTCCCTCTGACTCTTTCTCTCTCTCTCTCTCTCTCTCTCTCTCTCTCTCTCTCTCTCTCTCTCTCTCTCTCTCTCTCTCTGTCTCTCTCTCTCTCTCTCTCTCTCTCTCTCTAACGCACACACACTCACACACACACGCACGCACACACACACACACATTTCCGCCCTGCGCCCGCCGCCCTTGCCCTCTTTCGCTTATTTCCGTGTCTTCCCTCTTCCCTTCCCCTGTCTTCCCCCACTTTCTCTCTTTCAAGTTTGTTGGTATCCACTGAGCAAGGAATTCGTTACTATGGACTGGGAGCAAGCATTTTTTTTGTCGTTTGTCGCTGCCGCCCAGCAGATATGCAGCATCGGAACGTTCCTTGTGGGAGTAGTTAGGGACATCGGAACGTTCTTTACTACAGCTTCACAAGGCAGACCCATTTTTCTCTTTTCCCTTGAACAGTAACCCCTAGAGTAATCCGAATTCCTATCTATGGATGATGACCCCTACCATCCATCCTAAATACTACATTGTATCAGGGTATAGTCGATGACCCCCTTGGCCCAAGCGCTTCCCTCGTACGGTCCACCCGCATGCTTCTGGTTCATCACAATGAGACAGCCATTCTACAAATATCAAGTGAGACGACCAGCTGATGCACTTGTGCCTTTGCTATGTGCTCCACTTTCCCTGGTGGTCCCCCTGTGGCGTGCCTGATGGCCGCAGGAGCTGCACAGCACCCTGCGTGAGGGCATCCAGGCGATGCCCGAGACGGCCCCCTTTGAGAACTCGTCCTACGTCGCCCGCATGCGCGCGGACGTGGCGTTCCGCAAGCTGGAGCTGGTGGGGCGCCACGTGGTGGCGGCACAGGAGATCGCCAAGGAATATGATGACCTGTCGCGCACACAGTGATAGGTCATGTGCAAAACCGTTCCATGGGCCGTCACTGAGAAAATTTCCAGGACTTGATTTATGGACCACATGCCTGGGAAACGAGCCCTGGGTCGGTAACTGTGCGAGCAATGACCCTCATGGAGTCTTAAATGAATTTATCAAGGTCTGGTACGTACGAGTTTTTTCACAACAGTGATGGAGAGGGTACCGATAGAGCATAGCGGTGGATAGCATTCCTAATGCTGTGCATAATTTGCATCGCCTAGGTAAATGTAAATACATGCAGTTGGACACAACCATCAGAGACGCTTGAGCAAAGCTTGAACATCTGACCGTTCTGATCCAAAGCGTAGGCCATGTGACGCTGCTCTTAGCACAAACCATCTAGGTGCTTCCATCCGATTACTAGACACATCAGTGACCTTGTAAATGGCCTGTATTGCAGGCCCTTGTAACTGTTCATGAATGATAATTTGCAGGCATCGTTTGGCGTCACCTTGTGTCGGCCCAACATCATGGCTGTATCGCACTGTGTTCAAATTTGTAATGCAACACATCCAGGTTTGTAATGCAACCAACCCCCACACCCGTCATGATGGCCGAGCGTACTGTTATATTGGATAGTCCGGATGACGCGAAGTTGCTATCTACAACCCCAGACCTGGGCGCGCGAGTGAGTCGTGCAACTTGCCTTAATTCGCAGGTAAAGTATCGCGCAGAAAAGTACTAGCTTGATTGGGTACTCCGTGGCATGCCTTCAGTGCATGTTCACGCACTTCGAATCCATGCACTAGATGGTATAAAACTATTTCACTGATATTTTGTTCATACTCCGATTTCTGGCCTGCGCTGGTTGTCTTCTTGATATTCCGGTTACAAGGTGCCAGCTTGTGGAGGTCCAGAGTGCAGCCGTGGTCCACCAGGAGCTAGTCACGTTTGGCCGGCCTCTGCCTCGGGGTGACCCAGTGAGTCATACTCAGAGGGTTGTCTCCTTGATACTCAGAGGGCTACTCACATCCGCCCCCGTGGGGCTAGCAGTTAGATTCGATCCACTGGCTCATATTGGAGAATTTCGAATGCACTTAATTGCACCGCTCTGGACGCGGCTTTTTCGCAGCTGGGCAATCGCTTGGGATGCCTTCAAATCAGGAGCACCCCTATAGCCGCGAAATCATGCAAGAGGTCCTGTGTTCGAATCCGGTATGATACCAAACTAGTTTCACAAGTTTATGCCTACTAACTTACATCCAGGAACAGTTGTCTCACTAGGGCTTCCCATCTCTGCCCTAACCTATGACTAGAATCACTAGATTAATTAATTAATTAATTAAGAACATAGCTCCGTGGGGAGCATGTGTAACACATAGCCCTGAGAAAGGGGCATCTGTGGGTTTGTAATTCAATCAGGGCGACAACCTGCAGGTGTAGGACATGTACAACTATCCGACCTGCTCTGGGTGCACAAGGTGCACCTGCACCGCCATGATGGTTCATGCCTCCTAATCGAGCTCACACAGGGCGGCTAATTGGGGAGACGGCCTAGAAGGCCTGCATGACATATGGGGTGGAAGGTATATATGGCTAGGCTATAGCTGGTGTACACATGGCATCTCAGCAGAGAGTAACTCCCTGCATGGGCAAAGCATGACTCGAAATTGCTACGGCTATTGCAAGGGCTGGTGTGGGCCCATCACGTAGGCATACATCAAGGAGACAACCAGCGCAGGCCAGAAATCGGGAGAATCCGGACCATGGTAGCTCGAGCCTGCCGTTATCTTGTCCGCGTGTTCGAGTCGTTCAGGATGATGAAGATGAATGGTGATGGAAATGTGTATCCTTGTGCATTGAAATTATGGTTGGCTTACATGTAGAGCGACTAGATGACCTAGACGGTGGGGCCGGAAACAGCATGCTTGATCAGATACATGCATGGCCACGTCACTAAGCTTTCTAGTCTACACTCTACACTACTACTGCAATATATATTTAAAAAATAATTACTTACAGCAGAGTGAAATCACTCAAACCAAAGCAAACGCCCAGCGATAAACCTATATACAGAGCCATGTCAAAGCTCTATACTACGATAAGACCAATGGAAACTCCTAACGGAAGGAACCTAATAGCCCTGCGCATGCTGCACCGCAAAATCAGCCCGCGTACGGCGGAGCATGATGTCAGCCATGGCCCGAGTCAGCGCCACCGACAAGCGCTGACGCCAATATGACGTCCAGGTCCGCGCCGACCATGGGGCCCGCTGGCCCTCCAGGTCCAGCTGGTCCTCCCGGAGCCGGCAACACTCCTTGAAGAAGGCGGAGGTCAGGGGCCCCATGCCCCCAAACTCCTCCAGGACAAAGGGCACCACACGATGACCAGTGCCCGACATCGCCGTAGGCCAGGAGCTTGGCCCGCTCCGCCCGGTCCGCCGTGTAACCTGCCGTGAGGGAGGCCCCAGCCACGTGGCTAAGAGCCAAGGGCTGCGCCACCGAAACGTCAATAAGCAGATGCCGGCCACCCCCCTCAAAGTCCAGCACCACGATGTCAGCTGCTACATATTCCCTAGGCTGGGGTGGTTGGGGTGGCTGGGGCGGCAGGGGTCGCCTGTCAGGGCTTGTGGGCAACGTAGATGTCCGCCCCCTTCCAGTAGATCGGCTTCTGCCCCGCCGTCTGCCGGAGCTGGAGGTAGGTCGGCCATAGCTCGATCCCGTCGCCGTTGTTGCTGCGTCAAGGTCAAGTCGTCGTCCAGCGTGTAGGAGGTCCCCCCAAGCCGCTTGCGACGCTTGAGGAACTCCATCTTATCCGCCATGGTGTCAAAGGTGAGGAGCAAGGCCTGGGGAGGGGCCGGCCTTACCCCGCGAGCGGGGAAGGCGGGTCACCCCCCGCGGCTTGCCCTTACCAGTGAGAGCCATGGGGACAAGGATTTTGTTCTCAAACGCCAGGGCAAGGGTCTCGGAGGTCTCGTCCTGCAGCTGGTCGAAGTGCTTGACTATGACGTTAAGGCTGCGCTTGTCGAGTTCAGCCTCCTCGCTGAGGTCCAGCGTCTGCTGCTTAAGCTGGGCGGCGATGGTGGAGGTGGCATATGGTGGTGGTGGTGTGGTTCATCAGCATGGCTGCCCAGGTCTAAGTGGGAGGGGCTGCCCCCTTCCAGTCTGATACCGGCTTCCCTGCCGCTGTCTGCCGGAGCTTTGAGGTAGGTCGACCGGATCGGCCATAGCTCCCGTCGCCGTTGTTGCTGTGCCATGCAGGTACGTCAAGTCGTCGTCCAGAGTGTAGTGAGTCCTCTTGAGCCGCTTGCGGCGTCAGAGGAACGTAAGCTTGTCCGCGATGTTCTCAAAGATGAGCAGCAGTGGAGGCGGCCCCGACCGCCCTACCCCGCGCGAACGGGGAACGCTGAGGGCCTCCAAGTTGAGCTCACCAATGAGGCCCAGGCGGCCAAGGATTTCGTTCTCAAACGCCTGTGCAAGCTTCTCGGAGTTTTGCACCTTCCACCAGGTCAAAGTTCTTGACGATGACGTTAAGGCTGCGCTTGTCGAGATCGGCCTCCTCGGGAGGAAGAGCGTCTGCTGCTTGAGCTGTGCGGCGATGGCGGAGGTGGTGGTGGTGGTGTGCCGGCAGGTTCAGTAGCATGGCGGCCCAGGTCTGGGGGGCAGGAGCATCGCCTGCCGGGCCAGCGGGGGCTGGCTCGGCGGCCATGTCCTTCACCGCCCATATGGGCGGTGAGGCCTGCGGTGTTTTGCAGGCACTCGATGGCGATGGCGTTGTCAGGTGGACGCGTCTGTCGCTTGTCGATGTCACGAAGCTAAGCGGTGTCACGGATGGCGTCGGTGGTGGCGGTGGTGGCGGTGGAGGTGGAGGTGGAGGCAAGGAGGGTGGAGGTGGCCGGCGGAGATGGAGGGGAGCTCGGCAGCCAGCGTGCGGCCCACGGCTGCCACATCTGCAGCGAGGGGGGTCAGTGCTGCTCGAACGAAGGCTGTGATGGGTGTGATCGATGGTGTCGGTCGCGACGACCGGTGGGCTCCAGGGGGGGGGCAGATCTCAGCTTCGGAGCGCCCGAGGAAAGAGCAGAGGGCCGGCGAAGCTTTGAAGCCGGGGGCGCGTCAAGCGTGGCAGGTCGTCGATAGTGAACTGAGCAAAGCGCGGGGCGCCGTTTGGCATATGGCCTCGGCCCTGGCGGATGAGGTGAGTGCAGAAGCGAGGCGCGCGAGGTGCGTGCCGAACTAGCCATAGGAGTTGACGTCAAAGGCGACCTCGGACCAGCTAGGTCCCCCAGGGCGACTGCGCTTGGGCTCAGGCGATGGTGAGGCAAGCCCGGGAGGGGGCTGGGCGACCACCAGTGCTTGACTAGTGGTACCGCTGCCTTCCAGGCCTGAGGGCGAAGCTGCAGACGTATTTTGTCAGGGCAGGTTGGTATATTAAATTAAATTAAATAATATTTGTCTGGAGCCTTTATAACATGACTCCGTTGGGAGATCATGTAGCACATATTCCTTTCTGGATGAATAAAGGGGGCCGAAGCCGCGGAACTGAACTAAGCTAACTCTAAGCTATCTAGTCTAGAAAACCCTAACTACTCTACTCAGCAAAGTGCCCCTTCCGCTTGGGGGGAGGGGGCTTGCCCACATGGGCTGGCGTGTGAGCCTGGACAATCTTCTGCCACCTCGTCTTGTTCTGCATAGCAGGTTGGTAGACCAGCACTAAACTACACAGATGAGTAGCTGGCCGACCTCATGGTCCCAGCTCAGTTTGAATTACTTTGAACACCGCATTTCCTCCGTCTCCCTAGCTTGGACTGCCACATGCAGGACAAGAAGAGGTGGCAGACCATTGTCCAGGTCCACACGCCCGGCCCTGTGGGCAAGCCCCCCCCCCCCCCCCGGGAGAAGGGGCGCTTTGCTGAGTAGAGTAGCTAGGATATATCTTGGTAGATTAGATTAGTTAGTTTTTTCAATGCACAAGGCTACACATTTCCATCTCCATTCATATTCATCATCCTGAACGACTCGAACACGCGGACAAGATAACGGCAGGCTCTCGAGCTACCATGGTCCGGATTCTCCCGATTTCTGGCCTGCGCTGGTCGTCTCCAAGGTTGAGATTAGATTAGTTAGTTTTCGCGGCTCCGTCATCCCCATCCATCCACCTGCAATGGAATATGTGCTCCATGATCTCCCAACGGAGTCATGTTATAGTTTAATTTAATTTTATTTTAAGCGTTGGCAACATATGCGCAACGCAGGTTCTAGCGATGGCTGGTATACAGGCGATTGGCCAGCATCCATGAAGCGTCAAGCGGTCATCCCTCCTCGTACGGTAGCACTGCCAAACCCACGCCATGTCAGCCGTCAAGAACCTGGCCCAGGTGACTGTACTGGAGGCTTTGCCCAATCGAACGACCATGAAGAACTCACTCACAAGAAACAAACTATTTCAACTGTGTTCCATTTCAACCAGCATGACATTGCTTTTCCTGCTATAGCAAAAACTTCGATCCTTTGTTGGAAAGATCCTCCTACGCTCCCCTAACGTGTGTATAGGTCTCCAAGTCTCTCAAAGTCATGCACATGGACATTGCCTTAACTTGCCCTGACGCATGAGTTAATTTAATGTACAAAGGCCTATGGCATCCAGAGTGGGCGGGCAACTACTTTTGAATGCTTTGGATATGAATGCTACCTTGAGAAAAGGTTGCATGTTCCATGAAAGGCTGCATGCCAAGTACCACTTGCTACACCTGCCGTTGTGTACAAGAGCCCCTAGTGAGCAGCTGCCCATGGGATCAATCATCCTCACTGTCAGAGCCGTAACTGTGTGATCTGATGGAGGACTTCTTTTTCACCTCCACTCCTGACCTCTTCGCTGCAAGCACATCGTTCCCTCCTCCCTCAAATCGAATCACGCCAGACCTAGCCAGCCGCGCCCGCAGCATGTCAGTGGTGAAATCGTCGCGGTTGCCCAGGTCAGCGAAGCCAACAACGAAGTCCTCCGCCTTGTTGTTGACCATGCAGACTATGGTGGGAAGGACTACGATTTTTAGCCTTTCCGTCAGGAAAGGACTTTTCTCTGCGTTGATTTTCAGGAAGCGTGTCTCCATGTGCATCGGGGCCATGATTTTAAAATGCTTGTCAAGTACCTTGCATGGCCAGTTTTCCCGATAAAAATGCACGACCACCCGTTCGCTTTTCTTACATTCTGCAAAGAAAATCTTTTCACTGTCAAGCTCTGTGTACTCGCCATGGCCATTGGCAATCCATTCCTGTTGTTTCTGCTTTTGGAGTTTGAGCTCTCTCAGCCGAGCCTCGCGGATTTTGTCCAGGTCGTCGCCATCAAGGTTGTCAAGGCGTGTGAGCTCGTTGTCGACTGCTCGCTCAACTTGCTCGACCACGCGTAGGATGGACTGCTCCACGATCTGTTGGCAAATGGGGGAAAATATATTAAACGAATAGTGGGATGACGTCAGTAAGCATTTTGACAACTGCAACTCCAGCCTGCCGCGCGTGATTAGGCTCTAGCGATGACATAGTCGAAACTCACGTACCTGTTGGGCCATGTCAAAATAGAAATAGTCGTCTGGCTCCCGAGCAGTTGAAGGACTGCTAATAAGAAATATGCAAAGGATGTCCCAGAAAATCACACCGCGTAGTCAACCCTCTTGCGATCTTACAATTGCAGCCCTTTTTACATACAACTTCCTGTCAAGAACTGCAGGGGATTAACGTGACTGAGCACGCAAACTGCACTGGGTGCTGTGCGGCTCGCTCAAACTGTGAAAAAGTTGTTGTCCTGGAAACTGGCGAGGTGTTTTCAATTTTGGCTGCTGGCACGCTGGCAAGTTCTTCCTCCCTCATCAGCGACTATAATAAGCGCGCGCACACGTGGCGTGCACTCCATCTCAGCGCTGCCCGCCCGCACGCGGCGCTATGCGACCCACCGTTGCGGACGGCAGAATTAGCAAGAGATGGGTAAACCGGAGCTTGGAGTCTCTTGTTGCGTTGGGCACACACTTCATGGCAAGCTGGCAACGGCTGACGGGACTGGTAATTAAAAGAATATTATCGAGACTAGAGCCCTTGTTGCAATTATCACGGAGCTGGAAATACCTCCTACTTCCCAGCATATCGAACGCGCTTAGGACATGCTAGACCAAAAAAGGATTTCGACTTGGTGCAGGGCTTGATGGCCTGCCGACTCGCTGTATCAGCACATGCGGCATGTTTTGGTGTTTACCGTGGCTAACGGTGCACCGTTGTACGAGCGAAAGCGAACCTATGCAAGGCGGGTTTTGGCGACTTGCCACGTATGTTTGCCAAGACGTCGAATAAAACTTCCTCACCATGTGCTAAATTTCGATGCGTTGCAGAAAGTAAACCGCCCATTTAGTCCTCGGACTACACCGTCGGCATTAAAGCTGTCTGCGAGCGGCGTAGAAGGTCGTACGCGTAGTTACATGGAATCTGCTGAGCCTAACTCAGCAGCGCCGGTGCAAGACATGCACGGGAGCAATGATGCACCGCCTGGTAAAATTGCGTCAGAAAGAGAAGGTGACGGCAAGGTCATGGATTTATGTACAGATCACCCTGAAAAAGCAGCTGAGTCGGCCCATGCCAACGGCACCACGGAAGCTGGTCAACCCTCGGAGCCGGTACTGACCAAGAGTGCCAGGAAGCGGCTATTAAAACGGGAACTTCAAAGGCAAGCGTACGAGAAGAAGAAAGAGACGAAGAAACGGCTGAAGCAGGAGAAGCAAGCCGAGAAGAGGAAGGCGCAGCTGGAGGCCTCCTCTGGAGGTACTTGTGCTGTCCTTTTAACGGCCTGGAAGATCCCTCCTACGGCCAAGCTAGCGGCCCCTCTACACTCGGTGTTAGTATTCACTGATGCTAGCAGTCATTTCTGGTGCTTGCTGCTGTTACCATGACCAGCATTCTATGCCCGCATCGCAGGATTGTCGGGCCTTCTCGCCTCACCCACTTAATGGCCTCTTTGCCAGCCATCCTGCCTGCCAGCTCTCCTCATGCTTTTGTACATGCATGCCTGCTAATGCATGCATGCCGCGCCTAAGCTTGACCAAATAGCTAGGGAATGACCAGTCATGCAAGTAAACAAATAGCTAGGGAATGACCAGTCATGCAAGTAAACAAATAGCTAGGGAATGATCAGTCATGCAAGTAAACAAATAGCTAGGGAATGACCAGTCATGCAAGTAAACAAATAGCTAGGGAATGACCAGCCATGCAAGTAAACAAATAGCTAGGGAATGACCTGCCATGCAAGTAAACAAATAGCTTGGGAATGACCAGCCATGCAAGTAAACAAATAGCTAGGGAATGATCAGTCATGCAAGTAAAAAAATAGCTAGGGAATGACCAGTCATGCAAGTAAACAAATAGCTAGGGAATGACCAGTCATGCAAGTAAACAAATAGCAAGGGAATGACCTGCCATGCAAGTAAACAAATAGCTAGGGAATGACCAGTCATGCAAGTAAACAAATAGCTAGGGAATGATCAGTCATGCAAGTAAACAAATAGCTAGGGAATGACCAGTCATGCAAGTAAACAAATAGCTAGGGAATGACCAGTCATGCAAGTAAACAAATAGCTAGGGAATGACCAGTCATGCAAGTAAACAAATAGCTAGGGAATGACCAGCCATGCAAGTAAACAAATAGCTAGGGAACGATCAGTCATGCAAGTAAAAAAATCCCAGTATACCATGCGCCGCCCCCCACGCCCTGCCCGGCGTTGGTGGGCTTCTCCCCTGGCCCTTGCCCCCACCAGGAGAAGTGGCCGCACAGGCGGCGCCCAAGCGTGCGCACCACCCTTTCGACGGCCCCAGGGAGCGCCCCAAGGACATTGCACGCGCGAAGCTGCGGGCGGCCATCTGCGCGGGCGTGCATGTGGTGGTGGACTTGGACTATTTTGACCTCATGTCCGAAGGGGTATGCGTGTGCTGCTCTGTGACTAGTCGACCTTTGTGTCTCGGGCGGCAAACGCCAAGCAAAGCCAGGCAGCGGAGACAGGCGGATGCACAGATATAGCGCGCACGCCTTGGCGTGTGGCCCCGTCTTCTTGCCACCTATCCTGTCGTTTGGGCGTAGAGTTCCGCAAGCTGCATGGCCATCCCTACCGCGCTTGGTGCGTTCTCTGGTGCCGTTCCTTCCGTGGGCAGGTCGCGCTTGCAGGGGTGGAATGTCGTAGCCGTATCATCAATTTGCATCCTGCAGGGTGCCATGTGTCGAACCCACATGGTATGAATGTGGGCTAGCCGGGCAAGGGTGTGCTCACGTAGGCTCTTAAGGGGCAAGCGCGGCTGTCCTGGACTTGGCGTCATGAACTGTCCGTAATCGTGTCTGCACTATTGCTACACCACGCAAGCTAGCTATGCCTGACTTGCATGGCAAGCATGTTCTATGTGATGCATGACTTGCATGGCAAGCATGGTTCTATGTGATGCATGACTTGCATGGCAAGCATGTTCTATGTGATGCATGACTTGCATGGCAAGCATGGTTCCATGTGATGCATGACTTGCATGGCAAGCATGTTCTATGTGATGCATGACTTGCATGGCAAGCATGGTTCTATGTGATGCATGACTTGCATGGCAAGCATGGTTCTATGTGATGCATGACTTGCATGGCAAGCATGGTTCCATGTGATGCATGACTTGCATGGCAAGCATGGTTCTATGTGATGCATGACTTGCATGGCAAGCATGGTTCTATGTGATGCATGACTTGCATGGCAAGCATGTTCTATGTGATGCATGACTTGCATGGCAAGCATGGTTCTATGTGATGCATGACTTGCATGGCAAGCATGGTTCTATGTGATGCCTGACTTGCATGGCAAGCATGTTCTATGTGATGCATGACTTGCATGGCAAGCATGGTTCTATGTGATGCATGACTTGCATGGCAAGCATGGTTCCATGTGATGCATGACTTGCATGGCAAGCATGGTTCTATGTGATGCATGACTTGCATGGCAAGCATGGTTCTATGTGATGCATGACTTGCATGGCAAGCATGGTTCTATGTGATGCATGACTTGCATGGCAAGCATGGTTCTATGTGATGCATGACTTGCATGGCAAGCATGGTTCCATGTGATGCATGACTTGCATGGCAAGCATGTTCTATGTGATGCATGACTTGCATGGCAAGCATGGTTCTATGTGATGCATGACTTGCATGGCAAGCATGGTTCTATGTGATGCATGACTTGCATGGCAAGCATGTTCTATGTGATGCATGACTTGCATGGCAAGCATGGTTCTATGTGATGCATGACTTGCATGGCAAGCATGGTTCTATGTGATGCATGACTTGCATGGCAAGCATGGTTCTATGTGATGCATGACTTGCATGGCAAGCATGGTTCTATGTGATGCATGACTTGCATGGCAAGCATGGTTCTATGTGATGCATGACTTGCATGGCAAGCATGGTTCTATGTGATGCATGACTTGCATGGCAAGCATGGTTCTATGTGATGCATGACTTGCATGGCAAGCATGGTTCTATGTGATGCCTGACTTGCATGGCAAGCATGGTTCTATGTGATGCATGACTTGCTATATGTGTGGCCTGGCGTTAGGCATGCCTGTAATAGTGCTCATCTGGCTTTAAAGGCATTCTACAAAGCCCTTTTCATTTATGCCTCTTCAAAGTTCTCTTTTCTCTAACCATAATGAGGTTGCGGCTGGCTAGCATGCCTGCGGTTGGGCTTGGTAATGATTTGTTGGAAATTGTCCTTCCTGTTGTTGCATGCCCATTTCTTATGTGATCGGTTGGGTGCCACTTTGTGCCCATCTCCTCCCTGGCTAACCCACCCCTTACCCTGTTTAGTCTTGCCCTCATCCGCAGCTCTTCCTACGTTCCCTGCCTCACAATCGCCCCCACCCCCGGCACCCCTGTCCACCCACTGCCCCCACCCGTGCGCCTCCCCACCCGCTGCCTTTTGTTTGCCCCTGCTTGTCTTTTCTTGCCTTTGCTTGCCCCTGCCTGCCTTGGCTTGCCCTGGCTTGCCTTTGCTTGCCTTGGCCTGCCTTTTCTTGCCTTGGCTTGCCTTTTGCTTGCCTTGGCCTGCGTCTGCATGCCCCTGCACGCGCCAGCAAGTGCGCAGCATCGTGCAGCAGTGCATGTTCTCCTATGCGGCCAACAACCGCGCGGCCACACCCTGCAACCTGCGCTTCCTGGGTGTGAGCCCGGGCATGAAGCAGGCGCTGCGCCGCATACCCGGGCAGGACCATTGGCTGGTACGTGGCGGGCCCGTGATGGCAGATGTGTGCGACAGCAGATGCGTGTGATTGTGGGGTGTTGCGCAACAGGTGAGTGGCAATGGATGGGGTGGATGCATGGGCGGGGTTCGATGCATGCAGTTGATGGGTGGGTGTCCAAACAAGTAGGTACGGGCTGAGCGGGTGGCCGGTGGGGGCGGTGCGGGTTGGGGGGTCCTCCGCAGGTGCCGCCCCCTTTTACGCCAGGTGCCGTCGTCCAACATAATCCCAAGCCAACCCCCTTTTAAGGGTTTGCGCCGTAGTCTCGCAGCTGGAGTCATCAGGCCCGTGATCGATTTGTGTCTTCCCTTGGTTGCGTCCATCGTCGTGGTTTCTATCCTGTGCTTGCTTGCGTTCCCCGCGCGGTCGTTTTGCTTTCTTTGCCATCTTCGCTGTCTCTTTTCTTCAGCTGTGCTCCTCATCATGACGGCGGTCATCATCCCCTTCAATGTTTTGATCCCGTACCTGCTCCCAACCCCTCCCTGATGATTCTATCGTCCCTTGCCTCCCCATCGCACGCCGCAGGTGGACGTGCTCCCTGACAAGTATGACGAGCTCTACCGCGATCGCAAGCAGGATGTGGTCTACCTCACCGCCGACTCACCCAACACACTGGAGGACATCGACCCGACCAAGGTCTACATACTGGGGGGGCTCGTTGACCGCAACTTCCACAAGGTGAGCGCTTGCGTTTCATTCCTCCCCCCCCCCCCCCCCCCCTTTCCCAGTGTTGCAAAAGCATGCCAGCCTTTTGCAGGTTTTGTATGAGTTATCAGTAGTTTAACAATTAACACATTGTGCCAGCCAGTCTTTCTCCTTGGGGCACACTTTCTTCTTCAAAACTGGTCCTGGGTAAGTTGGCCGCAGGAGAGGAGAGAGAGAAGGCGTGTGGTCATCGGGGGAGAATGAAAGGCACGCCCGAGTGCTGCCCTATCACTATCATTTTTAATCACTGCTGACAAGGAAATGTATGCAGGGATAGGTGCACCGTTTCCAAGCATTGCCTGGTAGGGCATCTCATAAGTTGCATTTGTGCCCATGCACAGTTGCGGACGTGTTGCCCATGCTGCCCATGCCAACATTGGTAGCCAATGCTAACATCCATGCAATGGCCCCGCGCCGATGCATCCCCCCTTCCTTCCCCCCATTTTCTGTGTGTGTGTGTGTGTACCAGAACATCAGTCTGGAGCGCGCCACCGCGGCGGGGGTGGCCACCGCCAAGTTCCCCATCAAGCCGTCTGAGCTGGGCCTGCACTCGTCGTGTGTGCTGACCACCAACCAGGCGCTGCAGGTCATCCTGCACCAGATCGAGCTGCACGACTGGACGCAGGCGCTGCTGCGCACGATCCCGGGCCGCAAGATCGGCGAGCGCAAACCGCGCAGGGGGGAGGGTGGGGGTACTGCAAACAGCCCGGGCGCCGACAGCCCCTCTGTTGCTGGGTTAGAGGACGGAGACGGCGAGGCACCGGATGCCGCTGCCGACGGTGAACAAGGGATGGCTGACGAGCCTGGCGAGGGATGCAGGGCGGCATCCGTTGGCGATGGCAGTCATGAGGCCAAGGACGTGTTGGACGAGTAATTGGGAAGCGTAGAATTTTCGATGAGATTCTTCGATGTTCCACGAGTGTGATCGAAGAGATAAAAAAATGACATCGATGCCGTGCTTAAGGTTTGGGCCAGAGCTATTGCTCTTGGTAAACGCTTATGGGGAGCTTACCTCAAATGAAAAACCCAGCGCATGTGACTGAAGGAATCGTTATCTATGCATTTGCTGCACCGAATAAAGTCCCATTTACTTTCCTTCATGTGGCTGTGCTACATGGGAAGTTCTGGATTCCGCTGTCAAACATGCAATGGCTTGTGGCCAGTGCAGAGCCAGTCGTTGTATACAAAATGGTTTCTTGTTTAACAACTGTAACATTTACATAGAAAACACTTGCAACCAGGAAACGCCATTTTTGAATAATTTCTCCCGGAACTGCCGAATAATATAAAGAATTGAATACACATGCATAGTTGTCTCACTTCATGCATAACCATGTCGATCACATGGGCGCCCGGCGTTCATGCATTAAAATAAATTAAATTAAATTAAATTAAATTAAATTAAATTAAATTAAATTGAAACATATCTCCGTTGGGAGTACATGTAGCACATATCCCTGAGAAGGGGCATATGGCTTCCTGCAAGGGTAGGGTGTTAACTACACCTGCTCTGGGTGCACAAAGTGCACAGGTCTGCACCACTATGTATTCATTAAGGCCGGTGCGGACATAGGGTGGAAACACACGCCCTGATCAAGCAAGCTGTTTCCGGCCCCACAGTCTAGGTCATCTAGTCGCTCTTCACGTAAGCCAGCCATAATTTCAATGCACAAGGCTACACATTTCCATCTCCATTCATATTCATCATCCTGAACGACGCGAAAACGCGGACAAGATAACGGCAGGCTCGAGCTACCATGGTCCGGATTCTCCCGATTTCTGGCCTCCGCTGGTACGTTGTCTCCTTGATAGGGTGGAAGATGATCATGGCTGAACAATGGCTAGGGCATGGCGTGTCAGCAGGGAGTAGCTCTCTGCATAGGCAAAGCTTGGCTAAATATTAATGGCTTACAGCGACGCGACCTGTGGCCGGAATACCTCCCCCACAAGCAGGATCCCCAGAAGCCCAAGGTGTACTGGAGGGGCGGGGAACTTATGATCAACCACAAGATGTGGACGCCCCCTGCGGGCTAGATTAGCCCTTGTAATTTGGTAGTCACTGCCGCCACATCATGGCAGCCATGCCTAGAATGTTAGCAATGCCTAGCCTTGCCACCATACCTAGTCACGTGCACCGCTCACGCACGGTACCTAGCTACACAACCAGCCATAGCCTTAGCTTAGCTTAGCATATTAGCTATCTATACGTGCAGCCAACCATGTTACGCCCTAGCTATGCTCCGTTTGCTTGCCCACGCTCCTGGCCATGCATGATGTATCAAGGAGACAACCACGCTCCTGGCCATGATATCAAAGAGACAACCAGCGCAGGCCAGAAATCGGGAGAATCCGGACCATGGTAGCTCGAGCCTGCCGTTATCTTTTCCGCGTTTTCGAGTCGTTCAGGATGATGAAGATGAATGGTGATGGAAATGTGTATCCTTGTGCATTGAAATTATGGCTGGCTTACGTGTGGAGCGACTAGATGACCTAGACGGTGGGGCCGGAAACAGCATGCTTGATCAGGGCGTGTGTTTCTAGCCTAACTGGCCGGGAGTGTCTAGTGGTGAGCACCATTGCTGCGATCGCTCTCCCACCATTTACGAGGAAATACCCGCAAATGGAAAACCACTGAAAAGGTCTAGCTAGTCAGTCATCACGTTAGCCATGCCATGATTCCAAACGTCCAAGAACTGCACACGGTGCAAAGGCAAAAAGCCGGAGGACAGCACTTTCAAATGTGCGGCGGGAACCAAAAGCCCGCGGATGCCAGAAAACATCGTGTTGCGGCAGCGACGCGACGATGTGGACAACGAATCCAGTGCCAAGCTCGGAACGGCCGCAAAGGAGATCTGGCATCACAGGGTTCAGATGTGCGGAGATACTATGCGATCCAGCCGGTCCACGACCTGTTTGTAGAGCTTGTGCCAAGGGGCAGCACCGAACAGATGTGGGTGACGTTGCAAAAAACATCGGACTTGACGGAGCATAATGGCTCGGTCATAGTCTTTGACCAATAAACGCTGCAAGAGTTCAACAAGAGTCGTGATGAAATCAACACGATAAGAACAAAGACGGGAAAAACGATGTAACTGAGAAAGAACAACACCATATTTTGCTGTGTGGGAAAGGAGACTGTGAATATCGGGGTAACGAATAAAAGGAATTTGCTGGTATTTAGGATCCTTGCGCTTATCATAGACAGCCGTACGCCAGCCCTTCTTGTTATGGGTAATGTTAAGATCGAGGTAATTGCAATGAGTATCCTCCGACGTGAGCTTTAATGTGAGGGACGCTTGCGGGTAGATGCCAGGCAGACCAGCGGTGATATACAAATGGGTTGCGAAATCAGGGTTGTCGAAAGCGATGACATCATCAATGTATCGACATGTATGGATAAAACGCCTGATGAGAACATCATCGTTTGAGGCAATGAGATTCTCCATGAATGCAAGCTCATAAGTGTATAGATAGAGGTTTGCAAGGAGCCCGGCACAGTTAGTGCCCATAGGGATGCCGATAGCTTGTTGGTATACATTGCCCGCAAAACAGATGAAGGTGTTATCAACAAGATAAGAGATCCAATGGACAAGGTCAGCCTTCGTGATAATATAATTATAACCATCCCGCACGATAGCACCTGCCGCGATCCCTGAGAGCCACGTTGCCGTGGGCTTGGTCTGAGAAACACGCACGTGCAGGTGGTTGCGCCCGTGAGGCCTACGTGCATACAGACGAGTAAGGAGGCTATCTAAACGAGCTTTCAAATCGTGCAAATCTAGTGTGGTATATAGAGTGGTGAAATCATAGGTGGCTATGGGCATAGGTATACGTTTCTCTGCTGCTGTCTTAGAACGGCTAAGGGCGGCAAGGCGTAGGCGTACTTGGGCTGAGTCTATGACGATCCAACTACCAGCGCATTCATACCCGGCATTCGACAGCACCTCCACCCATAATGCATTGGCTTCGGGGAGAAGAGCATTCAAAGCATGGCAGATGAGTTTCGAGAGAGGCATCAGTGGGGCTGAATGCGACGCAGCAATGGTGCGCAAAGCAACAGGAGTTTTGTGCAGCTTAAGAGTGAGATACAGATATGGGAACGTAGTGGTGGTGGCGCGTCGCTGCCGCTTAAGGAATGCCCGAGCAAAAATGTTTTGGCTGTGCAGAAAAGCCCGATGAGCAGCAGTGATACTGGCGGTGGACTGTGCACGCTGAACATAGGTAGGGCTGGACGCCAACTCGTGTTGCAAAGTAGCAAGGTAGTGCTTCTTGCATATGAAAGCAAAGTTGTTGGCACTCTTGTCAACACACGTGATGATAAAGTCCTGCTTGAAGTGGTCAAGAAGTGCTTTATCTGTGGTGTTGAGCCAGGTGGTGCGGTGGACCTGCTGGAGACGGTAATCAAGCCTGGTGAGACGTGCATTGCATTCGTGAATGACGGCGCGAAACCACGGTTCCATGGCAAGGGGAGCAAGCTGTAGGTCCGTGCTCATGGCATTGCAGAATTTGCGCAGTGATGTGGAGAGCAGTGCATTCACCTCTTTGGCACACGTGCGCTGGACCCACGGCCGAAACTTGGTGCCTTTGGCAAAAAGGTCTACAAGCGTGTGGCTCGGCAGGATGCTGAGGTCAGCGGTCATGACGTGCTGTGAGGTGGGATCAAGGTACTTGAAATACCGTTGTTGTTGGCAGGGGCAGGGCCCTGCCAAGATGGTGGCCAGCTCGGTGGGCGTTGTATCGCGGCTGACCTTCCCGTTGCTGAAAACCATTTGTCCCAAGGTGGGAGAGTAATGCCAGGCGGCAATGGGAGTGCCGAAAGTGTTGCGCACCACGAGCGGCATCGCAGCCTGCACTTGCGGCAAATGCAGAATGTGTGGCAAACACAGCTCATCCATCGCAGCATGAATGAAAGGTGAGATCAGCAAACGGCGCGGACGCAGTGCATCTGCATTCCCATTGACACGGTGCCGAATGATACGTGAGAGAAGGCCTCGCAGACTAGTGGCATGGGAGCGGGGGACTTGCAGATCAGCTGGGGAGCACGACCCGACGGCAATGTGTAAGCTGGTAAGCTTCTTCAAGCTGCAGGCTTCGAGATAGGATGCATGAAAGTTGCCGCGTTGCATAAGCCGAGACATGTGACGTAAGCAGCGGAGACTGGTGGAGTAAAGGGAAGGATCGGTGGACACATGTGTGGAAGGTGGAGGGGCCGGGGTGACGCTGGGGGGATAGGGGCGATATGGGTGGAGATTGTGCTTCAGACGCCAGGCACGGATGAACATAAGAGGGCGGGGACGGAGGGGAGGCGGGCGGCGGCGAGACCGAGCTTTGAAACTCTTGCCTTCAATGCAAAAACCGTGGGGCAGAAATGCATGTAACATTCGTTTCCAAAACGTTTCCCGATGCCCTGCGGCTTTGCGAAAAGCGGCGCCGGTAAAGGTGCCGGGGACATGTTCCAAGGGGACGACTCGCCAATCCCACCACCCGTATTGGGCCATGGCGCCATGTAGGGGGGTGTCGTCGTTGGCGGCAGGGCGGCCAATATGAAGGCGGCGTGCCGCTCGGACATGTTCCTGAAAACGCGTCCAGGCATCCCGTTGCGTCTGGCCAACGTAGATACGCTGAGGGTACCTGCGGTTGTAAATGGCATAAATGACGCGATGGGTGCTTACGGGGTGTGGGCGAGTGGAGTTGGTAAGCGACAAATGCGTGCGCTGTAAGCGCCGGAGGCGACGTAGAGTATGGTCATCCTTGCAGTGATGGTTATGGCGCGTGTTGATGCGACAACGCTTCCGCCATGCCTGTGAGGAGATACGATAGGGGAACTGCCGAGAAATAGCAGTGTACTTCCGGTAATCAATGCCACTGGATTGCCGTATTCTGTGGAGGGTAAGAGCATGCCAGAAAGTCATAAGGTGTTTCATGATGATTCAGATGCACTGAGAGCTAAGACATCAAACAGAACCAGAGCGGAGCATATTGAGGTAAGTCAATATTCATTGCGTAACACCCGTTACGCGATAGCGGTGGTCCATGATGCATCTCCCCGGGGCAGGATGTGGCTAACAACACAGCTGAATGGACTCGGAACATGTGGATTCCCAGTGGGGGGGCCTTCCAATTGTCATACTTGACACCTCTTTCCTGTAACGAAAAGATTTCCCTTCTTCATGTTCTCCTGGCCATGATATGCTCACATGGGTCTTATTGCACCCACAGAATTTGCCGGATCGTCTATCGTGTCCGATTGCCAGTGCCGATTGCTGCCATGTGGCATGCCTTTGGCATGAAGGAGAAAGGGGGTCGCTGCCCTTTCTTCCTGATGTGCAATGTGCATATTATACAGGGATTAAAAGCACTCCGGTGCTCCGTGACTTCCCAACGGGAGCGCGTGTTTAATTAGTTAATCATCCGTGGGGAGCCCCATCATAGGCGCACATGCGCATAGGCGTGCATGGGCCACGTGCTAAGCTAAGCCTGACTAGTCTACACTACTGCTATGTATTCCCTGCCGCTATATGGCAGCAATGCCGGCTTAGAATGTTTGCCTAGCTGTGCCAACGTACCTAGTCACGTGCACCGCTAACGCACGGTACACAACCAGCCATAGCCTTAGCTTAACTAGTCCTTGTACAGCCATGCTACGTCCTGGCTATGCTCAGATTACTTGCCCACGCTCCTTGTTATGACATGCTCACATGCATGGCCGGGTCGGTCTTATTCTACCCATAGATCCTGCAGGATCGTTTAGCGTGTCCGATTGCAGCTGTGGCATCACTGGCATGCCTTTGGCATTAATAAGGATAAAGGGGGTCTCTGCCCTTTCTCCTGTTGTGCACACACTGGGATTAAAAGCACTTCGGTGCTCCGTGACTCCCCAACGGGAGCACGAGTTTAATTTAATTGATTAATTCATGTATTTGTCTCCTTGATATATTCCCTAGGCTCATGGGGTTGCTGGGGTGGCGGGGGGCGCGCCTGCCAGCTAGGGCCTGTGGTCGACGTGGATGACCGCCCCCCTCCAGTTTACCGGCATCCCCCCTGCGGTCTACCGGAGCTGGAGGTCGGTCGGCCATAGCTAGCTCCCGTCGGCGTTGTTGCTGCGCCAGGGTCAAGTCGTCGTCCAACGGTGTAGGAAGTCTTCGCGAGCTTCTTGCATGACATGAAACAAGAGCTTCACATCACCTAAAATCGGTCCGTTTGGTTACATGAGATCCTGGGAATTTTGGCGCGAACGCGTCGCGTTGAGGACGACGGGACCAGAAAAATTCCACCTCGCATGGCTGTCGACACTATGTCCGCCGGAATATCAGTCCAAAGTCAATTATGCATGTTAAGTCGCTGCGATGGATGCAAACGACGCGTAAACTCTCCTGCTTTGCGATGATGCATGGTAGATATTACTCGCGTATGTTCATGCGTCAAAATAATTGGCGAACTGAGACGCTGATTTTTTGTGTCGGCCAGATCTGGAATTGGCAGCGAAAATGCATGTTTATTAATTGTGGGGGAAACTTTTTTGTTGGAAGCTCACAATTCCCAAAAGGTCGAATCCGAATGGGCTTCAAGTCTACTTTCACGAGCGCTAATCACTTTTTCGAGAAACGAATCACATTTTCCAGGCTGTCGCATTACCTGCCCGGGCAGGTCAGATTTTGCTGTTTTCAGTGACGTTTACGACCGTCCTTGCTCGATGCGTTTCTTCCTTTTTTTCGGCTCACGGCATGGCGGGGCTGGTTCCAACATGCCTGCGGAGGTGTAAGCTGTGTAGCCATGATTTAAAAGTCACATATTGCTCTCGCGCCACCATCTGTTACTGCTCGACACTGCAAGAAACACTGGTTGCCTGCTCGCAACGCAAGCACAAGCACGACAACGGTGCCCTAATCCACATCCAGGCGTGTATTTCCGAGAAAAACTTCAGGCTTTTGTCGCGGCATACCTTCGGTGTTCCAAGCCGTTCACCGCTCCCCGAAATAGTCTTATGACTCGCTTTTATAGCATTGTGGGTTTGCGTCCGCCATCTCCACCGGGTGCTGATTATTACGAGATGTTCGCGCTGAACCTGGACTGCAAGGTCGCCCGCTACCGGTTAGCTGTACGTATTTAGCAAGCTCTGGATGATATTGTCATGGTTTTGGTGCAGGAAGGTGCTGTGGGGTGGTCTATCTCACCTCTTTACCTAGCTTTCCTCCTCCTAGCTTGACAGCTAAGTTTGCATCAGGAAGTCATGCTTGTTGACAAAGCTCGATGGATGTCAACCTTGGGATGCGCTGTGAAGGTGTTAGCATGCTTGTTTGAAGAATTGAATGCGTATGTGTGCAAGCAATCGACATTGTTTTTTAAGGGCAGTAGGTAGCAGCCACGTTCTTATTGAATTGTGTCAGGACGTCTATGTTGCCTTCACTGCACTCTGTCCTAGAGGAGTTTGATGCCACTGTAGATGACTATGACCAGTGGGGTGGTGAGGATGGGCCGGTGTGCTGGGGTGAGCCTGAAGGGCATCTTGGATCACGTGACCCTTAGGCAATCATGCCAGGCTGTGCAGTTTATGGCTTGTGATGTATGGATGCAGCGGGTGAAGCAGGTTGTCGTTGCCGTGGCCTGTGTTAGTGAACTCTATCATCTTTTAACTTACCCAAAGCCCCCCTAGACCTAAACTGCCTCGCCTTCTTTGAGGGGTTGCCTTCTTTGAGGAGTGCCATGTCTTGAAAGGTTTGTTGGGGCCCTGGCCTTTCAGAGTAGGTTGAGGTGGAGAGGGGTGGCACACTGCTAGGTGATGGCAGGGCCATCAATGTGATGCACCTTACGTTGGGATGGGGACCATGCATTTGTTCTTGTTGCTAGCATGGGCAGGGTGAGCGGCTGGGAGTAAGGTGTAAGTGCTACTTGTGCCACTGTCCGAAAGGGGAGCTCCATGCGGTGGGCAAACAGCGTTGCAAGCGTACACTTAACACAAATGTGGTCTGATGCACTCAGCTGACCTGCCATTTCTCTTGATGCACCAAACCACACTAAAGGCTTGATATAGCCGGTAGGAAATGCATGTGCATGCAGTGTCAAAAGCAGAGAGGGACATTGTTAGCACATGAGTGTGATTGTAAACAGATGAGTGTGAGCCTCCCCGTGCCATCCCATGCATTTTACACCTATTTTTGGCAATCCCCCATCACGCCGCAGTTATGCACCACCTATGCAAGGGGGATGAATAGACAATTCTTGGTGTGTTGAGGGATGAGATAAGGATAAATATGAAGAGCCATGCAGGCTAAAAAGGACGGGTGATGTCAACAGTGTGTTTGCCCAGATTTTGATGTCAGGAGGGGCTGAAAGATCAGTGGCCACGATAAACCTAGGTGGATTACATGAGAGATGACACGACCATGAGAGGGTGGTAGATGAGTTCAACTGAGAAGAGATAGCATTACATGCACAGATTCTTCATGACCTATGGACTGTCCAAGGGTTGGAGTTCAGTGCACGTTCTAAAGACTATGATGAGCATGACGATGATGGCAAGGGGGCGGGGGGGCGCAATTAGGACAGGCACTGATGCAGAATCATGTTGTACAGCAGCTAGGTGCTGAGCTCAATTGAATAGCAGCCCAAGCCACTGCTGTCCTTGATTGCGCTTTGTATTTCCATGTATGTAGCAGAGAGGCACCTGGCAGATATATATTTGGATTAGCTGCTATTAGACACGCACAGCAAGGGTGCCCAGCAGAGTGGGCCAAGTACTGCAAAGGTGTGTGCTGCCGAGCGGGGCCCCTTTAGAAAAGAGACTGGTCAGCCGACAGGCACGACTGGTCAGCCAAGCTCCCCTTCTTGAGGCTTGTAGGCACTATGGTGCTTGTTCCGAATGCCAGTAAGTACTGTGATTGATGGTGATTTTGTCCCTTGATGATCGCTTTTTGAGTCTGTGTTGGTTAATGTATCCAGCCACAGTGGCATGTATATGAATCCCATGACAGCCATGACGATAATTGAGTGAAGAATGCAAAGTTTTCTAAGACAATGGCACAGAATATGGAGTATTTTGGCAAAAAATCTCTCTGTTTCTGCTTTCATCCGTCACTTTTAGTGGGCCGGCAGTGGTCCTAATTAATATGTCCAACTTGTGTTCTAGTGTAAATTCAAGTATTGTGCTATTAATGTGACGAATTCTGGCATGATTGGGCCACATATGTGCTGGCAAGGGCTTCATAAGTTTGAAAATAATGCACCAAAACGGTGTTTTGGCTCATGTATGCCAGAATTATAGCACATAGTTTGGTCCTACATTGCATACTTAAGGGCGGTTTTTGTCTTTGGATGTAAATTAATAAGCATAACCATTTCCAGCTGAATTGGACTACATTTACTACTTGTGTGTGGCTGCTATGCCTCCATATGCCTGGAAAACATCGTTTTTTGCACTTTTCCACGTCACGGTTTGATGCTAAAAATAGGTCAGTTCGCCCCCCAATTTATGTGATGTGAACAGGGTCCTAGGGGGACCTTAAGTCCAGGAAGGCACCCCGATCTGACTATATGCGTGGGAGATATGACCCCATGTAACAAAAAAGGCCATTTTTAGGTGATGTGTATCCGGCATGTACTCAAAGGTGAGGAGCAGGGGAGCCGGTCCAGCCTTATTTTAACCCGCGCGCGGGGAAGGCGGACAGCATCCATCCTGAGCTGACCAGTGAGTTCCATGGGGGTAAGGATATCGCGCTTAAAATCGCTATTATGACAAGAGACTCGGAGTCCTCACCTGCCGGCTGGTCGAAGTGCTTGACGATGACGTTATGGCTGCGCTCGTTCAATGTCGGCCTCCTCGCGGAGGTCAAGCGCCTTTTGCTTGAGGTGTGCCGCGATGGTGGAGGCGGTGGAGGTGGTGTACGGGTGCTTCAGCAAGTCCGCCCAGGTCTGGGTACGTGGGAGGAGCATCGTCGGCTGGGCCAGCTGGTGCTGGCCAGCTGTGCGGCAAAGTCCTTCACCGCCTGGGCGGTGAGGCCTAGACGGTGTTTTGCAGGCACTCAATGGCGATGGCGTTGTCGTGGAGGCGCTTGTCGATGTCGAGGAGCTGGGCGGTGATGGCGGCGGTGGATGCGGTGGTGGCAGTGGAGGTGGAGGCGAGGAGGGTGGAGCTAGGTGGAGGTGGCGGTGGCGGTGGCGGTGGCGGAAAGGTGAGGGAGCTCAGCAGCCAACGTGCCGCCGATGGCGCCCACATCTGTCGCAAGGGGGGTCACGTGCTGCCGCTGGAGGGAGCGGAAGGTGGATTGGGAAATGGACCGAGCCCAGATCTCGCCATCAGAGCGCATGAGGAGGGAGCAGAGAATCGGGTGTGCTGGAGTTGGGGCCGGGAGCAGTGCGGCAGAATGAATGAATTAATTAAGATTCATGACTATGTCACGTGAGCATAAGTCCTCAGTGGGAGGGGAACATGGGATGGAATGGATGATTTAAGCTATCTAGGTCCTAGTTACAGGGTTTGTGGGCAGCACGGCCCGAATCGTAATGAATGCCATACGCGGTAACACGCAAAGCCCCCACAGACTTGGGGTGGTCTCCTTCATCACTAAGTACTTGCCATCTATCCTTGTCTATCATCTGCCTCCATATATTGCAGACAAACCAGGAGGCTGTCCGGGTGTGAGCCCGTCACGTCTAGGGTAGCACATGTCCATGGCCGAGTCTATCACGAAAAGTCCACGGGTGGCGGTCTGCCAGTGCTGCGGAAAGGTGGTGCTAACCCAGGTGCCGTCAGGCTGGATGAGGAGGTTGAGGCTGTGGAGATGGAGGCTCAGCTCAAAAAGCGAGGCGTATTCCCCGTGGAAGATGCAGTGCATGGCAGTGCACGGGGCCATGTTGGTCCAGTCGTGGTCGTCGACATTGAGGGGTTGGGGCCGAAAGCGCGGAACTTCTGCTGGGCGACTGCGTTTGGGATCAGGCGATGCCAAGGGCTAGGCCGCAGGAGGAGCCGAGTGGACTACTAACGCTTGATCGAGTAGTGTCACCGCTGCCTGCTAGGCCGGGCGGAACTGCAGCCGGAGCTGCAGGCGTATTTTGTTGGCTCATCACAGCCGCCGGGCTGCGTTGCGTAGGTGAGCGTTTGCTAGCTCGTCATAATATTGCGTGATAGCTTCGGGAAAATATATCAGCGTGTGCATCATAGAATTAAAGACGAAGCGATGGTGATATACCCGGCCGAATTCGTGCCCAAACATGAAAGTTGTGAGCTCCGCCGTCAGCCATGGCTACCTCGTGCTCGTGCTTCATGCAGCGTTCATGCATGCATGGCACAATGTCGCCAATTGGGTCCGCATCCGTTGGGCACCCAACCCAACTCCATACGAATAAAGTACCGTGTACTTTTTGAGTACGCACGATTATTGCCTTGGCATGCCCAGCCATGACGATCTTCCCCCCCCTATGCCAGCGCCTTTCGGTAGGTGCGCTAGGATTGTCATAGTGGTGTGCAGATGCACTGTGTGCCCCCAGAGCAGGTGTAGTTTACACCCTACCCTTGCAGGAAGTAGCCCAGAGTGTATTACTAGCCATATACCCCTTCTCAGGGATATGTGCTACATATACTCCCAACGGAGTTATGTTCCAATTCAATTAAATTCAATTCATGCCCGGGAATCCCTTTGACGCCATGTCACATTTTCATGGGATCAAATAATTTCGGACGTGAGCATCAAATGACCATGGCATATGGGCAAGCTCTATGCAATAACCAACACAGGCTTGAAATTGCGCGTAACCATGGTTCAATTGGATTCTAGCCTGCATCTTTCTACCCGCTGAAGACATATGGTACCAGCATCCATCTAGCATGAGGGCCCCATTGAGACGACGGCAGCACTTCGAGCATTGCAGGGCGCCAAATGTTCCCGGGCGTCCCTGCCCGCCCTCTTTTCCTTCGTAGTTACGGCCTTGCATTGCTACCCTTGCGTATGTCCGTGGAGGGCAGACTAACCATGATCTGGTTGTCTCATTAATTATGGATGTTGTCAGCTTGAGGCTATTCGATCCTGCTTGCTGCGTAGATGCTATAGCCAAGCAACCTATGTCTAGGCATGTTCCTTTATGCAGTACGTCCTTACTGCCCGCACCAGATGAAATGTAGCATCCAGGATGACCAACTCATCCAACACTCCGGCAAATGCATGTCTTATTTTCGCAGGCAGCTTCGCATCCAGTGTTATGCCATACCATACCCGGGCAGCGGTGTCGGGCAGCAAGGTGCTAAGCAGTGGTCGGTGATGGCACACGATGCTGCCAAGCATTATCAGGGGGGCTGGTGCCGGCCAAAACCGCCACAGTCACCAACTTATATAGCTAAACAAAAGGTCCCGTTGACGCGTAGCACTGTAGGGATAATGAAACGGTGTGCAATACAATCCGCTAGGCCGTGTAACCTAGCCGACACTCAAAGCCGTGCACTCGACTGTTGTCCTGGATTACAGCAAAAGTTTCTTTCGTGAATGACGGCCTTCAGAAGATAGACATGGTTTACGTCGCTAATGGCTGTAGATCAAACGTCATGCGCCGTTGCCAGTTCTTCCAAGAAAACCCAATATGCTGCCCGACGTGCAGATCATCTGCTAGTTCTTACCAATGCGTGAGCTACACCGGTATCAAGGAACCCATAGTTAAATGCTCTGATCTCTGCTTCTCGAATAGCTCTCGAACTCTGCCAGTTACCCATGGTCGCCAGTTGACTCGTGGAATTTGGTATTTGCGCGCATCCAAACGAAACCCTCTTTCGAAACTTGTTCTTTTGCCATGGGAGCATGAATCGCGGCCTATTAACCATTTTTTCCTCCTGTTAGCAAGGCGAACCATGAACATACATATCGGTTTCTTGCAGATTTCTGGCCTGCGTAGTTGTCTCTTTGATCCATATGTATTAAAAATATAATTACTTACAGCAGAGTGAAATCACTCAAACCAAAGCAAACTGATCCATATACTGTCCCTACGTCCCTAGTCCCTACATGCCTCCGACCCTGTTGAAGTCGTTTTTCTGTAGTAATAATTCTCACGCTTGTCACGTGTGTGTGCCCACCTTTAATTAGGATTCGCTGATACTCATTTCCCCTCTCACCTCTTTGGTCCATAATTGGCTAATAAAATATAAGTACCCATTTCCCCGAAATTCTCACGCTTGTCGCCCCGCAAATTCACAATGGTGTCACCGTGTCACTCGCGGGCAGCAAAAGTTTTAGGTAATCTTGTTTGCGGGCGACTGCCCCCTAGGCCTCTGGCACTTGGGTGGACGGATCTTGACAAAGCAGCCTTACCAAAGATCTACAGTTAAATGTAGTATAAGAGTATTAAATCTTCATAATAGGTGCCATACTAAATAGCCTCAAGTATGAACGCACACGAGCCAACCGCTTGTGGCGTGCACCGCGCTGCGAAATGGATTTGGTTGGTGAACGGCACCCGGCCACTTATGGGCCAAGAGCTGGTGATTCAGGAGCTGGTGCGCTCTGTGGCAGAAACCATGCAGGAGCGAAGCCAACACGAGGATCCGCTTGTATTTTTCTCATGGGGGCTTTGATAAGACAATTGACGGGCGAGATGCAAAGGAGATGCCGGATGGGGATTTATCTAGAGTGATGGCCGGCGTAATATTAAGCAAGTGTTGGACGACGGCTGGGAAGGCCGTCCACGGGGTGGATAAGATTACAGCATTGTTACTGTCAAGATAAAAGCCAACGGTCCTGCCTCATGCAGTTAGGCCATGCCATGAAATTTTTCTGGCAACACCGGCAAGCGTTTCTCACGAGTGTAGGACGGTGAGTCCATGGGGGAATCACTTTCTGCTGTCTGCCAGTGTACATGCACCCTATCCACACTGCCGATGTCGTAGCGGCAGGACTTACGTAATCCATTGCGGGTGTGTATATCGACCGGTCGGGATGCGTCCACTGGTTACCGAACCTAGCTCGTGCTTGGCGCTTCCACAAAAAGACCGGGAATGTGATCAATGCAGCAATGGACATCGAAGCTCTTCGGGGCTTGCTCATTTGACAGCGAAGCCCGCAACTAGAACCGACTACTCAAGTAGACGCGGAGCAAAGGGTTCTGCCTTTTGTGCAAAGCAGCATTCTGTTCAATTTCCTTCCCAGTGCGTAGCAAGAGAATGTAGCAGCGGGTCGACGTCGTCCGGTGCGTCGCCCCCCTCAGGCCAGCCGCATCAAGCGAATTCCCGTTTCGGCTCGGCCGGCGCAGTCAGCGAGTCCCCCTCCAAAACCAAGGCGCGGCCCCACTGGAAAGCGGAGGCTAACGGCGACGACATCCTCCAGACACGGCCCGCCGGGGATGGGGTGAACAAAGCGCGGGCGGCGGCCCATACCCCCAAGGGCATCCAGCTGCCCCTGGAGGCCTCTGGCCAGGGGGGCGAGGGCGAGTGCGTGCCCACGTTCAAGGAGATTGCCCAGGCGATCGTCAAGTCGCGTAACCGACAAGCCGTGGACGCACTGCTGTCGTCGTGGCCACCATCCAGTCGCGTGGGGGAGTTGAATGGCCTGATGAAGCACATGGGCCTGCGCAAAAAGTGGCAGCGCGCCCTGGACGTGTTCCAGTGGATGGAGCGGCGCGCGGGGGGACAGCTGGACACGTCGTCGTACACCACGATCATATCCGTGCTGGGGTACGTCACCATATCATACCTCTCTTTATCTGGTGCTGGGGTACGTCACGGCATCCCTTCTCTCATCCCCCCATGGTGGGCTGCAATATGGGCCTATTTCCCCACGGTGTTGGGGGAAACGAATGGGGGGGGAGAAGAGGTGTGGGGCACGCGGACAGGTTGCAAGGGGCAGGTATCAGGCAGTTGCAGGCTACAAGCAAACACAGCTTGGCACATGCTCTTGACCTGCGGGTGCTGACATGGCAGGGTTTGGATGCCCGCTTCTTGCCGGAGGCAATGGCGGCACCAGCCCAGGGACGCAAGCACCGCCGGTGGGATGCCCCTGGGACGGGGTTGTTTTTCCCGTTGTGGGCCGTTTTATCCCCATGGATTAGTCACATGCCTCCATTGGTGCATCGCAAATCAGCAGCACCGAAATGTGGGCCAAGGCAGCGAGCTCTCCCACTCTGTAAACCATGTGGTGCGTTGGTGGGCAATCACGTACGGTGGTGGGCCATGTACATCAGACTTGGGTCCTTTTCTTGCCCACGCTGACAATGACTCTACCCGCGCCGTACCCAATCCCTTCTGCGTGCACACACACACATCTCTCTCTCTCTCTCTCTCTCTCTCTCTCTCTCTCTCTCTCTCTCTCTCTCTCTCTCTCTCTCTCTCTCTCTCCACCTCTCTCTCTTGCCCCTCCCCCCCCACTCCCCTTTCCCCTCCCCACCCACCACCCGTCTTCTCCCCCCTCTTTGTCCCTCCCCTTCTCCTCCCCTTTGTCCTGGCAGCCGCAACCAGCAGGGTACGCGCGCCACCGCCATCCTGGACCGGTTCCTGTCCCAGGGAGGCCCCGCGTCCCTGCAGCTGGTGAACACCCTGGTGGCGGCGTACGCGCAGTCTGGCATGCCCGACGATGCGGCACGCCTGGTGGGCGCCATGCGGTCTAAATACAACTTGCAGCCCGACGTGTACTCGTATGCGTCGCTCATGACTGCACTGGCGCGCGCAGGTGAGCTGTATGTGGAATGAAAATACTCGAGTTGTTGCCTCGACGCCTCAGGCTGGGGCCATGGGTGGGGGCGTGGGTCATTGCCGTGCATGTCCTTGCTTGCACTTGTTGTGGTTGCCCAACCTTTTGCATGGCCCTTTCCCTCTGTCTTTCCTTCTTTCCCTGTCTTTCTTTCTAATTCTTTTTTCTCAGCCTTGGCATGGCTTAATCTATGTCCCCCCCACCCCCTATCCTCTCTGCTTATGCGCCTTACTTGGAATCTTAGCTCATTGGGCACTTCCTGCAAATCCTAAGTGGGTACAATCGTGTTGGTGCCTCTAGGACCCTACGTGTTGACGCTTCCGGGCCGCATCGCATCGCATCGCTCCTTACCTGGGGTCCACCATCTCCGCAGGCCGTGTGGACGAGGCGTTTGCGGCGCTGGCCGACATGCGCGCGGGTGGCTGCGCGCCCAACGCATTTGTGGCATCGGCGCTCATGTCCGCCTGCATCAACGCCGGGCAGTACACGCGCGCGGTGGCGGTGCACGAGGCGCTGTGCCGAGGGTCGCCACCTGTCGCCCCCAACGTGATCGTGTACAGCACACTCATCACCGCGTACACGGGCATGGTGCGTGGGCGCGGCTGGTCACTATGAGCACGGCGTGCTGGTCACTATGAGCATCGGGTGCTGGTCACTATAAGCACGGGGTGCTATTCACTATGAGCACGGCGTGCTGGTCACTATGAGTACGGGGTGCTGGTCACTATAAGCACAGGGTGCTATTCACTATGAGCATGGCGTGCTGGTCACTATAAGCACGGGGTGCCGGTCACTATAAGTACGGGTGCTGGTCACTGTAAGCACGGGGTGCTTTTCACTATGAGCACGGTGTGCTGGTCATTATAAGCACGGGGTGCTGGTCACTATTAACGATGCCTTTGAGCATGCCCTTGAGCGACTTGCGTCTGGCGATCATCGTTTCTCCATCGCCATGGCTGCCTGGCTTCTCGTCGCCCCCCTTTGCTATCGCCGCCCCCCTTTGCTATCGCCGCCCTGTTCTCAACTGGGCACCCGGCCTGAGGCTTCCATAGAAGTCTACTCATAGCGTACTTATAGTGTACCTCCTTGCCACCACCGCCCAGCTCCCCCCTTGCCACCACCACCCAGCTCCCCCCTTGCCACTACCAGTGTTGGCTGCTCCCTGGTCACACATCACCATGTCGCCTGAGGTGGCCACATTCCCCTTGCACTTTGTCGTCTGATTCGGTGGCAACCACATGTTGGCGCTCGGGTCCCCATCCCCTGATCGTGCCGCTCCCACAGGGCGCGTGGGAGGCGGCCGCGGAGGTGTTTGAGGAGATGTCCTCGCTAGGCCTGCGGCCGGACGTGTACGCCTACTCGGCGCTCATATCGGCCTACGACAAGGCGGGGCAATCGCGCCGCGCGCGCGCTGTGTTTGACGCCATGGTCGCGGCGGGCATCAAGCCCAACGTGGTGGCCTACTCGGCCATGATCAGGTGCGTACTGCAGCCTTGATCACGCACCATAGCAACCCTGGACCGCCAAGCCCAACGTGGTCGCCATGAGTCGGCTAATGGATGTGCGGGCGTGATCCGGTGGGGTAGCTTGCTTGCAGGTGCATATCTCCGTCGCTGTCCAGGCACATGTGCCGCCCTGGTCAGGTACGCGAACATGCGCAGGAGGCCCCGCCCGTATCCAGCGGGTTGTGCACACGCTTGTGCACGCGCTTGTTCTCTGCACATGATCAGGTAAACGTGCGCACATAGCAAGGCCAGTTTACGTCATGGTCTAGTGTGCCGTAAAAGCATGGCGTGGTGGTGGTGGCACCGTGGCCAGGTCTGCCCTGCATGCCACTGTGTGGGCCGGTGGTGGTTGTCTCACGCCGGCACGCACGTGGTTGCATCTTGAGGGAAGTTGTGAGCATTACGCTCATGGTGGTTGCAGTTGTGAGCATTACGCTCATGGTGGTTGCAGTTGTGAGCATTACGCTCATGGTGGTTGCAGTTGTGAGCATTACGCTCATGGTGGTTGCAGTTGTGAGCATTACGCTCATGGTGGTTGCAGTTGTGAGCATTACGCTCATGGTGGTTGCAGTTGTGAGCATTACGCTCATGGTGGTTGCAGTTATGAGCATTACGCTCATGGTGGTTGCAGTTGTGAGCATTACGCTCATGGTGGTTGCAGTTGTGAGCATTACGCTCATGGGTGTTGCATCGTATCCCCCTTCCCGTACAAACCCCTTTCCTTACCATCCCCTGCCTACGAACCCCTTTCCTCATCATCGCCTGCCTACCAACCCCTCTCGTTACCATCCAATGCCTACCAACCCCTCTCGTTACCATCCCCTGCCTATGACCCCCCTGCCCTTATTGTCCCCTGCCTACGAACCCCCTGCCCTTCCTCCCTATCCCTACCACCCTTCTCCCTATCCTCCCCTCTTCACCCCCACCTCACCCTCCTCCCCATGTTCCCCTCCACCCGCGCCCCTGTTGCCGTTCATCCCCACACCCACCACGGTCCAGTGCGCACGGCCAGGCGGGCGAGTGGGAAGCCGCGCTGGACCTTCTGCGCGCGATGGAGGCGGCGCGGTGCCGGCCCAACCTGATTGTCTTCAACGCGCTCATCTCTGCATGTGCCAACGGGCGGCGGCTTGACCGCGCAATGGACGTTCTGACGATGCTGCGGGTGGGTGTGCGCTGCATTGAAAGTACTACGGGCATTCCTGATATTCGTGCCTGGGCCACATGCACGTGCTGACCATGCTGCGGGTGCATGGGAAGGAGGCGAACACTAGCAGCTAGCACTTGAGGTCATCATGCGAATGGTGCATGAGTGCACGGGTGCATGGGTGCCAAGCCGTGGATATGCCGCGGGTGCGTGCCGTGCAAAGACGATTTGATAAGCTGTGGCGCTGGTGCTTGAGTCCTGTAGACAGGCATGCGTTGCAGGAAGGGGTTGTCCTTTGAGGGCTATGCGCAGGGAGTGTAGCAATTTGTTTTCGCTGATGATGTGCCTTGATTGGCAAGCGACGGCAACACGAAGTAGAAGTGAAGACATTGTTGTTAGCCCGGTCTACCGTCGTAGACCAGGTGACACGAGGTACCAGTCAAATCTCCATCCTCCCGGCACGACCCTTGGCTCCTCCCCGGCCTCTCCCATCCTACTGCTCTGCGCTCTGCTGCTCTGCATTCCCCCCCTTGTGCCCCTTCCTGGGCCCCCAACACATGCCTGTATCATTGAATGCCCACTCCCCGCCTCCCGCCCCCCACCCCCTGGCCCCTTTCCCCCTTCGTACCCTTCCGACTCAATCGCCCTCATTAACTCTCCTCCCGGCCATGTTTGCCCCCACCCTATCAAACACACACACACACACACACATCCATCCATCGATCGATCGATCGATGGATCCACCCCCATCCTTATCTTGATTTCTACGTCTCTCTCTCTCTGTCTCTCTCTCTCTCTCTCTCTCTCTCTCTCTCTCTCTCTCTCTCTCTCTCTCTCTCTCTCTCTCTCTCTCTCTCTCTCTCTCTCTCTCTCTCTCTCTCTCTCTCTCTCTCTCTCTTTCTCCCGCTCCCGCTCCCTCTCCCTCTCTCATACACACAACCAACAATTAAACCAACCAACCCTCGCACCCCCACCCCCGCCACCAGGCGCGCGGCCTGCGTCCGAACGTGATCACCTTCACCTCCCTCATCGCTGCGGCAGAGAAGGTGGGCGACGTGGCCGCTGTGCAGCGCCTGCACTCGCAGATGCTCACAGAGGGGCTGGTGCCGGACGAGTACACCGTGGCCTCCCTCATCTCCAGCTACGGCAACGCGGGGCAGTGGGAGGACGCGCTCGCCCAGTTCCGCAGCGCGCAGGCGCAGCGCCTGGCCCTCGACACGGTCGTGTACAACGCACTCATCTCCGCATGCGCAAAGTGCGACCAGATGTACTGGGCTGAGAAGGTGAGGGGACAATGCGAGGTCCGAAAAACAGACTGGAGAAGGGAATCACGGGGAGAAAAGAAGGGGGCGTAAGGAGATGTTAAGGAGAAAAGAGTATGAAGAATGGATTGGAAAGATTAATGAACGGTGATGGGGGGGGGGGCATGGCCGATGTGGGACCCTGCTGCCGACATGCATTACCCACCCCCTCCCCATGTATGTGTGCCCAAGAGGCGGGGGCCTGTTCAGCCTGGCAAGGCAACTACTGGCTCGTCCACGCGTGCGCAGCCCATGCCCAGCCCATGCCTCCCTAGTCAATGTTGCCCCAGCCCATTTCCCTGTGCGCGTCGCATTTTGGAAGCAGTTGCATGGTCGTTGTCCCGTGTGCCCGGCCGGCTGCGCTGGGAGCCGGAGGCATGTTCGAGCCAACAGTGTTTGGCCACAATGAACAGTATCTGGCCACCATCTCCTTTGATTGGCTGACCCGTCCGGGCACTCCCTACCCCTACCCCCTTTGCAATGCATGGTCATGGGTTACTCTTCTGAAGCTGTCCTACCCCCTTTGCAATGCATGGTCATGGGTTACTATCTTCTGAAGCTGTCCTACCCCCTTTGCAATGCATGGTCATGGGTTACTATCTTCTGAAGCTGTCCTACCCCCTTTGCAATGCCTGGTCATGGGTTACTCTTCTGAAGCCGTTCCCTTGGCACTCTTCCCTCCCGCCACACACACACATCCCTCTCTCCCCTGGCCCCCCCATCCCCCACTTCCTTCCCCCCCCTCCCTCTCTCCCCCCTCCCTCATCCCTCTCCCCCCCCCCCATCCCCCTCTCCCCCCCCTCGGCCGCTCTCTGTTCTTCTGGTCGTGCCTGAGACACGTTGCCACCTGCTGCTTCTGCCACACGTCCCCCCCTTGTACCCACTCCACCCACCTCCCCCCCCCCAGGTGTTTGCGGACATGAAGCGCGATGGGTTGGTCGCGTGCGACGTGGTGACGTACAACAGCCTCATGTCCGGATACGAGAAGGCTGGCCGCTGGCGCGAGGCGCTCGCTCTGCTGCGTGAGATGACCTCACCACCTCCACCATCATCATCATCATCCACCCCCTCGGGGGATAGTCCACCATCACCATCATCGTCAGAGAAGAGCCCGGTGGCGCATCCCCCCCCCCGCCCGCACACGATCACGTACAACATCGCCATCAGCGCGTGTGCCAAGGCGGGCGAGCTGGACATGGCGCTGCGGCTGCTGCGCGAGCTGGAGCGAGGGGTGAGCGGTGGGGCTGTATGTGTGGGCGATGTGGTTGTGTGCGTGGGCGATGTGGTTGTATGTGTGGGCGATGTGGATGCATGCGTGGACGATGTGGTTGTATGCGTGGGCGATGTTGTTTGTGTGGGCGATGTGGTTGCATGCATGGGCGACGTGGTTGCATGCGTGGGTGAGCCACCCGCGGGGGTGGAAAAGGGGGGGAGGGGGAAGGAATCAGGGGTGGGATGGGTCTGGGTGCCCTCGGCCCCGGGGCCTTGCACCAAAGTCTGCGGGCCATGGGTCAGTTTCCATCCGTTGTGTGCGTGTCTAGGGTGGGAGGTGGGGGCCGCCTTCACAATCGCTGTTTATGCCATGGTACGTCCAACAGTTGTCAGCGGTTGCGTCCAATGGAGCTGGGAGCAGCGGGAAGGCCATGGGGTTTGCACCCCGGCCAGACAGCGTCATGGGGGGGGTTGTGTTTGCAGGCGTGGGGTGGGGTGTTTGCATGCGAGGCACTGGCTGGAAGCACCTGCAGGGATGCGGGCACAGATAGGTGTATAGAAAGGCTCCTCAGCCTGCTAATGCTGCTGTCTGCCTGCCATACCTCCACTTCACGCCCTGGCTTGGTCCTCACTTCATCCACTACCTGTGTGGGTGGTTGTGACCGGGGGTATCGTGGCGGATGGTAGATGCACACTTGTTACAAATGATGATGGCTGGTATAGTAGCGGATGGTGGATGTGCACTAGTAAATGATGGTGTGCGGTATCGTGGCGGATGGTAGATGCGCACTTGTTACAAATGATGGTGGCTGGTATAGTAGCGGATGGTGGATGTGCACTAGTAAATGATGGCGGATGGTATCGTGGCGGATGGTAGATGCACACTTGTTACAAATGATGATGGCTGGTATAGTAGCGGATGGTGGATGTGCACTAGTAAATGATGGCGGATGGTATCGTGGCGGATGGTAGATGCGCACTTGTTACAAATGATGGTGGCTGGTATAGTAGCGGATGGTGGATGTGCACTAGTAAATGATGGCGGACGGTATCGTGGCGGATGGTAGATGCACACTTGTACAAGTATACCAGGGTTCAACAGATGGGGAACATGCGGCCGCGTGGATCCTTCCTCAGGCCCTCACCACGTCGCTGGCATGTTTTCAGCACCCCCCCCCCCCCCCGCCCTTCCCCCCTCCCCTGCCTGCCTCACTTTTACACCTGCCTTGTACGGATCCCCCCGTTCCCCCCCTATTGCGCCCCCACCGGTTCGGACCTAGCAGGGCCGCAGCGGGCGGACCACCCCTTCCGAGGCAACGGAGGAACGAGAGGGTAAGGGCGAGAGCACGGGGTCCCCTGCTGGTAGTCTGGCACTCACGGGCAAGGCTGAACGGGCCGACCCCTCGCCGCAGGCGCGCGGCCGGCGTGTGCCACTGTCCAGCACGGTGCCCACGGCGCCCCGCGATCCCCCCCCCCAGCCCGACTACATCAGCTACAACTCAGTGCTCACAGGGTGCGTGCTGTTGGGCCGCTGGGATACGGCGGTGGAGCTGCTGGAGGAGATGAAGGCGGCCGCGAGCGAGCGCGTCGCGCCCGACGCGACCAGCTACAACCGGGTGGTCGCGGCCTGCTGTGCGGGCGGGCGGTGGCACGAGGCGTTTGCGGTGGCCCACGAGGCCGCGTCCCTGGGCCACCCCCTGGAGGCCGATACGGCCAACGCGCTCCTGCGGCTGTGCACGCGGTCGGCGCGGTCGGCCGACGACGCACTGGCCATGTGGGCGGCGCTGGAGCGTCTGGGGTGCCTGCGCGTGGACGGGGAGACGTGCCGCCTGCTGCGGGGGATGACAGGTGGCGAGCGTGGAGCGCTCTGGGAGCTGGCGCTGCGGCGAGCGGAGATGGGGGCGGCTGCCAATGCCAACACGGGCGGTGGGAGCGGCGTGAATGGGGCAGGGCTTGGGGAGAACAACAATAATAATAAGGCGGGGGGGAGGCCTGCGGCGCGTGAAGGGGGACTGTGATCGTGTGGGTGGTGTTGGGTGGGCACGGCATGGGGGCCACCTACGGCTTCGCAAGGCAACCATGTCCCCCCCATGACTTATTGACATGGGGGGGTCGACTTGAAGAGGTGGTAGACGGATCGGGTGGGGATTTGATAGGCGCGTCGCAAGCTTGTCCCTTCTTTGTTCGACCATCGTGCGCGGCAAAGGAAAGCTCGTTTGGGCTATGCAAACTTGTGCCCCTTAACCAAAGTTTAGCGGTGCATCAGGCAACTTGCTCGTAGCGGTCAAGGAGGTTGCGTGGTGGAGGCGAACCCTGGGCGGGCGCAAACAGGCAGTGCCATGTCGAGCAGCCGGTTGTGAGGTTCCTCCACGCAATCGTCGGGCTGGGATCTCTGTCACCATACTGTAGCTCCTAAGAAGAAAATTTTGGACATTTGTCGTTGCATATCACTGATGGGATCCAACAATGTTAGAAAGGCTTGCCTGTTATCGAATATTTTTTTACAGTCCATGCCAGCACTGGTTTTAGCGACATAAGTTTAACTTTTAATAAGAAATGAATTCTTCGACCCAGTTCATATCTAAGTAAGATGGTACAGCAACATCCTTGAATGCTTTAGAATGTCTCATTTTGAGTGAGACAACTGTCATTTGTGAACAATATCTCAAGGACTTCTTTGCTGAGCTGGAGAACCTGGCTAATGGCACCCCTGGTCGCAGCAACCTTGCTCAGCTACTGGACGCCAACGCAACGCTTCCACCAGGTCCTGGAGGATGTCAGCACGCCCCCGAGGGTACAGTCTCCAATGGCAACGCTGAACTTTTTGCTGATTTGCTTACGACATGCGATTTGGTAACTGCCAACACCCGCTTTCCGCACAGTCATGATGCTCTGGTCACACCCCTCTCGCCAACTGGCACTGAACACTGCCTCGACTACGTTGTAGTGCGCAAGCGTCATCAAGGATCTGTACTAGCTGCTCCCTCGCATGTGATATCCCCCTGGTGCATGCGCTCAGATCATCGCATCGTCACTGCCCGCGTCCGCCTGCGATTCCCCTCGCACTTTCGTAAGCACGTGGCACCATCTGATTTGCGCACACTGCAGTTGCTTGAGAAATCTGACGAAGCTCTGGAGGGCTTCCCTGAAAAACTCGCCCACAAACGCACGGAGGAGGAGT
This sequence comes from Mesostigma viride, assembly GCA_009746045.1. NCBI lineage: Eukaryota > Viridiplantae > Streptophyta > Mesostigmatophyceae > Mesostigmatales > Mesostigmataceae > Mesostigma > Mesostigma viride. The sequence goes on along the minus strand of RPFO01000436.1, from coordinate 1,036,454 downwards.
TCGTCGATGCGCTGGACATCCCGGCTGCCCGCAGCCGGCCAGGCATCCGCCCTTCGGCACCTCGCTGACAAGCTACCCAGTGCAGGGACCCTGTTGCCCCCCCGCCGCCCGCCTCGCTTCACCAGCCTGCACCGGCTCCCCCGCCGTCATCCAGGCCCGGCAAGCCCTGCGAGACAACCGCGACCCCGCCCGCTACGCCCGCCTCAGGGAAGAATACCACTCGATTTGGATTTTGGAACTGCATTTCTGGCTTTGGGCACACTGAAAAGATCTCAAAGTAGGTACAAAAGGGTGATCATTATTATTACGCCATGTTTGAATGGGCATAGATGGTCCGGATTCTCCCGATTTCTGGCCTGCGCTGGTTGTCTCCTTGATACTTACTCTGTTACTCAAGGTTACCGCCTACACGTCTCAATCGCAGCCCTGGGGCGTTCGGACCCAGAAGCTGGTACCTCGACGTGATATGAGGCGGCTACTTGGCGTGCGATCGATTGCTAGGACACACCAAGTTGTGCTTTACCACGCGGGTGTATCCGATGATGCAATGACCGATATGTGACCTTGTTCATTGGATCTCTTATCTTGTTGATGATAACACCTTCATTTGTTTTGCCGGCGGGCGACTGATGTATACCAACAAGCTATCGGCATCCCTATGGGCACTAACTGTGCCGGGCTCCTTGCAAACCTCTATAATAGTCTATACACTTATGAGCTTGCATTCACGGAGAATCTCATTGCCTCAAATGATGATGTTCTCATCAGGCGTAGTTTTATCAGTCCACACCGACCGACATCATGTCCAGTCAATACATGGATGATGTCATTCATGTGATGGCTTTCGACTGAAACCTGATTTCGCAACCCGCATTTGAATAGTGGATGTAGCACATATCCCTGAGCCACGAGCCACGAGCCACGAGGTAGCCATGGCTGACGGCGCGAGCTCAGAACTTTTGCGTCTGAGCCCCAAATTCCGTCAGATCACTTGCAACCGATGCATCTTTTCTAGGCGCATCTGCTACTATCAACGGTTACAGCTGTAACGCAGTATTGTGACCAGCCTGCAGCTATTACGCGAACTGCTATTATGGCGAACAAACGCGCCTCGACGCAACGCAGCCTGACGAATGCGTTAAGCAATGAAAATACGTCTGCAGCTCCGGCTGCAGCTTCGCGACAGGTCCGGAAGGTAGCGGTGACACTAGTCGCGCACTGGTGGTTGCCCAGCCCCCATCCGGGCTTGCCTCGCCATCTGCATCGCCTGAACCTAAGCGCAGTCGCCCTGCCGAGCCGCACTGGAACGAGATCGCCTTTGACATCAACGCACCTGGCTTCTGGACTAGAACCCCGGGAGCCTTTATGGAAGACGTGTTTTTCGGTACGCACGCCTCGCTTGTAGACCTGTGCGCTTGCACCTCATCTCCCACAACAGGGGCCGCTGGCCCAACGGCCAACCTGGCACCACTGACGACCTTAATATCATTCCTCGCATGAAACGCCCCCGGCTCCAGCGCTTCGCCCTCTGCTCCCTCCTCGGGCGTTCCGACGCCGAGATCTGGGCCCCCCCTCCCACCGTCGCGACCGAAGCCATCGTCCGCACCCTCCTTAAGGAAGCTTTCGAGCAGCACGTGACCCCCCTTGCCACAGATGTGGCGGCAATGGGCGGCACGCTGGCTGCTGAGCTCCCTCACATTTCCACCACCGTCACCTCCACCTCCACCCTCCTCGCCTCCACGTACCTCCACTGCCACCTCCACCTCCACCGCCACCCTCAAGGGCCAGCTTCTCGACATCGACCAACGCCTAAAGGACACCGCCATAGCCATCGAGTGCATGCAGAACACCGCCGGCATCACCGCCCAGGCGGTGAGGGACATCGCCACCAAGCCGGCACCTGCTGGCCCGGCCGGTGATGCTCCCTCCACCTGGGCGGACTTGCTTAAGCACCACGCCACCTCCACCACCTCCACCATCGCGGCACAGCTTAAACAACAAGCCCTCGACCTCCGCGAGGAGGCCGACCGCACCCAGCGCAGCCACAACGTCATAGTCAAGAACTTCGACCAGCCGGCAGGTGAGGACTCGACGACTCTTCTCACGGCATTTAAGCGCGACATTCTTGCCCCCATGCACATTACTGGTGAGCTGCGCATGTCGGCTGTTCGCCTCCCCCGCGCGCGGGGTAAGGCTGGCCCGGCACCCGTGCTCCTCACCTTTAAGTACATGGCGGACAAGGTGTTGTTTCTTAAAAACCGCAAGAAGCTCTCGAGGACTCACTTCGGCACGCTGGACGACGACCGCTGACCCAGGCCCAGCAACAACAGAGACGCGAACTATGGCCGACCTACCTCCAGATACGGCAAAGCGTAGGGGGGAAACCGGTATACTGGAGGGGGGACGTCATCCACGTCGACCACAAGCCTTGGCAGGCACCCCCAGTCTAGGGAATATAGCAGTAGTGTAGATTTAAGGCTAGCCTACCACGCGGCCCCAGCGCATGTGCGCCCATAATGCGGGCCATGGATGATGCAATTAAGAATTTAGCCACGCCATGCCTATAACGGGACCCCCATGGATGTTGCACTAAGATTTTAGCCATGCTATGCCTATGCAGAGAGATGCTCTCTGTCGAGAAGCCATGTCCTAGCTCTTGTATAGCCATGATGATCTTCAGTTCCCCCACATAACATACTCCCCCTTATAGCTGGGCATACTGTAGTGGGCCAGCTGGTCTCGCCCCCGTCTTCAGCTCGGCGCCATCTTTTCCATCCTTGACCGCTCTGTCACGGACCTCTGGACCCCCTCCCCCTTGACCGAATCCACCTTCCTCCTCCACCTCCAAGCAACCATCTCACAGCACGTGACGCCCCTAGCCGCAGATGTGGCGGCAATGGGCGGCACGCTGGCTGCTGAGCTCCCCACCATCTCCACCGCCACTTCCAGCCTCCTCGCCTCCTCCACCGCCACCACCCCCACCTCCGACGCCATCACCGCCCAGCTCCGCGACATCGACCAGCGTCTTAAGGACAACGCCATCGCTATCGAGGTTCTGCAGAACACCGCAGGCCTCACCGCCCAGGCGGTGAAGGACATTGCCGCCAAGCCAGCCCCGGCTGGCCTGGCCGGCGATGCTCCTCCCATCACCACCTGGGCGGACATGCTTAAGCAACATACCACCTCCACCACCTCCGCCGTCGCAGCCCAGCTTCAACAGCAGACGCTTGACCTCCGCGAGGAGGCCGAGCTCGCCAAGCGCAGCCTCAACGTCATTGTCAAGAACTTCAAGATGGAGGAAGGTGAGAATTCCGAGAAGCTTTTGCGTGCGTTTGAGAGAGAAATCCTTGGTCGCATGGGCCTTAACGGTGAGATCGAGCTGGCCGCCCACCGCCTTCCCCGCGCGCGGGGTAAGGCAGGGCCGCCCCCGCTCCTTCTCACCTTTAAGACCCCGGCGGACAAGATTTCTTTTCTCAGACGCCGCAAGCGGCTCGAGAAGACTCTCTTCACCCTTGATGACGACTTGACCCTGGCGCAGCAACAACGGCGCCGGGAGCTATGGCCGACCTACCTCCAGCTCCGGCAGACCAAGGCGGGACAGCCGGTGTACTGGAAGGGGGCGGCCATCTACGTCGGCCATAAGCCCTGGCAGGCGACCCCCCCCCCCCCCGCGGCCCCAGCGACTCCAGACGCCCCAGCTTCGGGGAATATAGCAGTAGTAGTGTAGAATAGATAGACCGTGGCCATGTACATGTACGCCTCCTAGAGGCACTATCCCAGCTAAGCCCCGCGCTTTACTTAATCATGTCATGTGTGCCTATGATGAGCCACACCCAAGATGATGCCTAGCTTTATTTAGTTCTGTTGTGCCTATGCAGGGAATAACTCTCTGCTGAGACGCCATGCCCTAGCTTCTTTGTATAGCTATGCTGATCTTCCCCCCCATGACAGGCTCCCCCTTCGCTGGGCATAGCTTGAAGATCATGGGGATGCAAGTGCCCTGGTGCACCTAGAGCAAGGGTCCTTTACATCCCCACCCTTGCAGGAAGTAGCTTAGGATGTATGATAGGCCATACGCCCCCTCTCAAGGGCTATGTGCTACATATACTCCCAACGGAGTTATGTTACAATTCAATTCAATTCAATTCAATACTGTAGTAGTGTGAAGATTATGAGGGTGCAGGTGCCCTGGTGCACCTAGAGCAAGGGTAGCTTACATTCCCACCCTTGCAGGAAGTAGCCCAGAATGTATTAAGAGCCATATGCCCCTTCTCAGGGATCATATGTGCTACATGTACTCCCAACGGAGTTATGTTTCTAATTAATTAATTAATTTGAATATCACAACTGGCCTGCCTGGCATCTACCTGCCCCCTGGACGAATGGGGGGGGGGGGAGGGGGTCTGACCCCCTTACCCCGGGGGGGTTCCCGTGGCTGGGCGGGCGGGGGGGGGGTGCTAGACCCCCCCACCCCACTCGGGCGTTATCTCAGTCTGGGACTGTCGCAAATAATTATGCTGCTAACATACGCATCAGGGGGGGTGGTCTTCAGTTCCCCTCACCATGGTCGCGCCGCGCCGACTTGTGCACTACTGACGGCCGCGCCAGCCTCCGTCCAAGCAGGCACAAGATGCTTTTAATTGGCGGCAGATTGTCCAGGTGGCAAAGCCAACAAATTTGCCGCCAATAAATTGGAACGGAGCGCGCAGGGAGCACCATGTGCCTTCCACTGCACCCGTCTGCAATAACGCAGTCCAAAAAGCAACCAAATAAAACAACTGTGTCGACTGGCCATGTCACATCAACCTTGCAATGGAGGCTGCGCTCTGGCAAGTGAGCGATTGCTCCGTAGGTAACCACAAGTAGGCAGTCACGAAACCGTTTCTGGTCCCCGTAGCTCTTTAGTCGTTATCCCTCTGTAATAATCAGTTGCCAAATGCTCTGGTTTGGAGACCACGGGGAAATTAGGTACTTTGAAGCTGGCACGCATTTTTGTGCGGTTTATGCCCTTAATTAATCGTCAGCAGTGTGGACGATGTCCATTATCGCTGCTAAGTGCGTTTTTCCCAGGGCAAGCGTTATTCCGAGCCTTCAAGCCTACGCCAGAAACTTTCTGGGCGCGCAATTAGCGAGTTTCCGCCGCGGGAAGCCCGTGCTACTTCGCAATAACCATGTTGCTAGCACGCCAGTCGACAGCAAGCCGCTCACCAAAGGCATATTCGGGCTGGGGTCCGACACGCAAGCAAAGACGAACGGTCAGCCGGAATTCGTCAGAGTCGATCCTCCCCTGTCCAAGGGCGAGTCGTTCCAGGGTAAGTGGTCAACGATTTGGGCGCCATATGCGAGGACCGTACCAAGGGCGAGTTTGCGACCACGTGCCCAGTGAGCTTGGTGCAAGCATGACAGCGTTAATTGTCACCAGTGCGCAGCTTTTCTGTTCCCGATTCACGGGAGACTCTCGGTATGCTGCAAGCCTTGCCTCTGATATCGTCGTACCGTGATTTCCTTCAAGGCGATGGGTCTACAGTCTCCCCCCCCCCCGCCCCCCCAGCCCCCTCGCGTCACTTCTCCTGAGCCTAGATGATTATTTTTAGCCTGATTCCTAATCTGACACGTGCGCCTGCGCCTAGCCTCCGCATTCCTCACCACGTATTCTTTGTCCCTTAAAACGACAGGTTTCACGGTGCGCAGGGCGCTTACCGATGGGCTGTCGGAGGAGCAGGTCAAAGCGCTGCATATGGTGGCCAATGGGGAGTCGGTGTTCATCAGCGGGTATGCAGGGACGGGCAAGTCCCACCTAGTAAGTACCTATAGCAATAACTGCTATTCGTATCGTCATCGCTCCTAGTAAAGGGGTTGCCTGGCGAGGCCGTATGTAGACCATCGAAGGAGACCGTCACACCTCCCCCCGGCCCCCGCCCTTGTCAATGTCTGCATTGTGTAACCAACCAGTGGCAATAGGATGTATCATGGGGGGGGCCGATGGTCACAGCTTCTGTGTTGAAACCCCCTTTTGCGTGCAAACTCGCATCGGTGTTCACATCAGCTGAAAAGAAATGCAACAAACCGCGGCCCCTGCGCGCACTATGAATGACATGATCATGATTGCTATGTTCATCAGACCTGCGCCGTCATCAACATGCTCAAGGACAAGTACCAAATGCCCTCGCCCCTGCGTGCGTTATCGCCATGCCATGGTTAACACTGATTGCTATGGCCACCAGACGCGCGTCATCATCCAAATGCTCAAGGACAAGTACAACGCGCAGGCTTGTTTGGAAGATGATCCTGACGTGCGCTGCCAATGCTTCCAGTGCAACGTGGGCATCACCGCAGCCACAGGTGGGAGGGATTGGGGCAGGGACGCTGCGCAAGCCTTCATTGTGGGTGGTTGGAACAGGCCAGGTGGAATTCCGATTTATGTATATATATTACATGAATAAGTTGATTCTTGGGACTAATATGATAATATTATCCCCTTATATGAATAAGGAAATTCTTGGGACTGATATGATAATATTGTCCCCTTATATGAATAAGGAAACTCTTGGGACTGATATGATAATATTGTCCCCTGCCGCCAATATGCTAATTCTTCTTACTGCTTGGCGGAAGGGCAGGCTCTTGCCAGTTCGCGCGCGTTGACTTGGTAAAGCGGGCCAGGCATTACATGTTGGCGCAGGCCATCAGACAGCCATCAGACAGGCATCAGATCAGACAGGGATCAGATAGGGATCAGATCAGACAGGCATCAGATAGGGATCAGATAGGGATCAGATCAGACAGGCATCAGATAGGGATCAGATAGGGATCAGATCAGACAGGCATCAGATCAGACAGGGATCAGATAGGCATCAGATCAGACAGGCATCAGATAGGGATCAGATCAGACAGGCATCAGATAGGGATCAGATAGGGATCAGATAGGGATCAGATAGGGATCAGATAGGGATCAGATCAGACAGGGATCAGATAGGCGTGCCTTTGGGCCATCAAAGAGCAGGCTATGGGAGAACAGCAGGACTGCTATGCAGCGATACTAGTAACCTATTACTGTTCTAGTTGTCTGGTATTCCCCGGAGGTGTTGATGCTGTATCTTAGTCTGCCGGTTCCCCGGTTCGCTCCGGCGAAATCGATGAGAAATCATGGAAATAGGAAGGGCCCTTGTGTGTATGGATTGGACAAGGTACTTGACCAACTTACAACATGCATTGCTTGGAAGCGGAGCTGGAACATCCAATGGTGCAGGTGGAATGCCATTTATGTTCTGTCCTTAAGCGTACGTCCTGGCTTCTTCCTTGTCTTAGTCTGCAAGGGAAGGGAACGGATCTGCAGAAAGCCTCAGCCCAGCCTCGCGTACTGGATGTGCTTCAACCGTCCGGCATGACCTCCCTGGATGCTTTGTTGAAAACTGCACCGAATGGTCATTCAAAACCTTCAGCTCCTTAGTCTTAAGGCAGAGTGTTGTGCGTTTTCTTGTACCGCAGGCATCGCCGCCACCCACATCAACGGGACCACGCTGCACTCCCTGGCAGGCTTCGATGTGCCGAGGGTGAGCATCATGCTGGCAATGAACACGGGCCAGCATGCCTGTCCTTGCGGCGTGCCGGTGGGGAGAATCAGAGGCACGAGACACGGAGCACAAGTCATCACGATGCAGTGAACTATTCCTCACGATACAGTGAACTATTCCTCACGATACAGTGAACTATTCCTCACGATACAGTGAACTATTCCTCACGATACAGTGAACTATTCCTCACGATACAGTGAACTATTCCTCACGATACAGTGAACTATTCCTCACGATACAGTGAACTATTCCTCACGATACAGTGAACTATTCCTCACGATACAGTGAACTATTCCTCACGATACAGTGAACTATTCCTCACGATACAGTGAACTATTCCTCACGATACAGTGAACTATTCCTCACGATACAGTGAACTATTCCTCACGATACAGTGAACTATTCCTCACGATACAGTGAACTATTCCTCACGATACAGTGAACTATTCCTCACGATACAGTGAACTATTCCTCACGATACAGTGAACTATTCCTCACGATACAGTGAACTATTCCTCACGATACAGTGAACTATTCCTCACGATACAGTGAACTATTCCTCACGATACAGTGAACTATTCCTCACGATACAGTGAACTATTCCTCACGATACAGTGAACTATTCCTCACGATACAGTGAACTATTCCTCACGATACAGTGAACTATTCCTCACGATACAGTGAACTATTCCTCACGATACAGTGAACTATTCCTCACGATACAGTGAACTATTCCTCACGATACAGTGAACTATTCCTCACGATACAGTGAACTATTCCTCACGATACAGTGAACTATTCCTCACGATACAGTGAACTATTCCTCACGATACAGTGAACTATTCCTCACGATACAGTGAACTATTCCTCACGATACAGTGAACTATTCCTCACGATACAGTGAACTATTCCTCACGATACAGTGAACTATTCCTCACGATACAGTGAACTATTCCTCACGATGCAGTGAACTATTCCTCACGATACAGTGAACTATTCCTCACGATACAGTGAACTATTCCTCACGATACAGTGAACTATTCCTCACGATACAGTGAACTATTCCTCACGATACAGTGAACTACTCCTCACGATACAGTGAACTACTCCTCACGATACAGTGAACTATTCCTCACGATACAGTGAACTATTCCTCACGATACAGTGAACTATTCCTCACGATACAGTGAACTATTCCTCACGATACAGTGAACTATTCCTCACGATACAGTGAACTATTCCTCACGATGCAGTGAACTATTCCTCACGATACAGTGAACTATTCCTCACGATACAGTGAACTATTCCTCACGATACAGTGAACTATTCCTCACGATACAGTGAACTATTCCTCACGATACAGTGAACTACTCCTCACGATACAGTGAACTACTCCTCACGATACAGTGAACAAGCCATCGTGTTGCAGTGAGCACAGCCTAGCACTTTTCTGTGCGATGCGCTACTACGGCCTTTCGCAGTACTGGTCTCTCTTCTATTGGAAACCTGGCGCTGTAGTAGTAGGTGTCCTTCTACTGGGAAATTAGCGCAGTGGTAGGTTCATTGCAGACTTCTGTGCATACCTCGCTATTGCTGTGGGTTTGCGAATCCTCCAGGACCGCTCAGCGCATCGAAAAAACGAAAGTGGCCGGTACAATGTGGGAGCGCATCCTGTTCGGGTCCCGCTGGCTGCAGCATGGGCACTTTTTACTTTAGATGCTTGTGAAATATTGACATCAAATAGAAAATGGTATACTGGATACTGGGTAGTGCTATAAAGACTAGGTGCCTGTCAAGTCCCCCGCTGCCTCACGCGTGTAGGGAAGGTGTGCTTCCTGTCTCCCTTCAGGTGCTGACCGACTTCAAGAAGATGAGGTACAGTCAGCGGTGGTGGTCACTGGCAGTGCTCATCATCGACGAGGTCTCCATGGTCTCCGCAGAGATGTTCGAGCAGCTCGAGCGCAGGTCGAGGGAAATCCGGGACAGTGACAAGTGGTTTGGGGGCATCCAGGTCGTCCTGTGCGGCGACTTTCACCAGGTGGGTCGAGAAGGCTAGGCTCTGCGATGACGACGCGCCTTGTTCTGCTGCATGTGGTCGGAAGTTTCACCGCGCGGTTCCACCTTGTCATCCGGAAGTTTCCCCGCGTTGTTATATTCACCGCCTTGTTCTCTTCTCCGCGGACTGTCTGTCCACACCCATCACGACAGCAACACAATCTACCCCACCTCCAGTCATTTCCATCATCCTGAGCGACCCGCCAACGCAGACTCGACCAAGGCGGAGAAGATAATAGCAGTCTCGAGCTACTGGATTCTCCCGATTTCCGGCCTGCGCTGGTTGTCTTATCGATAATCTATGGTGGATTGTGCGCGCATGGCCAACCCCGCTCTCTGCGGGTCCCCCGACTGATCATTTGCCCCTTGACATGGATGCCTGTCTGTCCCGCGGCGCTGCTGCATATTGCCAGCTGGGACCCATCCCCGTCAAACCGGTCGACGGCGGCCACCCGCTGACCTTCCTCAACCGGGGCTACGCCTTCCAGGCGCCCGCGTGGCAGAACAGCCCCCTGCTCACAGTGTTCCTCCGCGAAATATTTCGACAGGAAAACCCCCACTACGCCCACCTCCTGAACGACGTCCGCAAAGGGGGGCCGAAGGCAAGGAGGGCGCTTGCCGAGCTGGATCGGTCGTGTCGGCGGGCGCTGCCTGAGACGGACGTGAAGCCGACGGAGCTGTCCGCGCGGGGAGTGTTTACATGTGCTGTTGGTAAGCGATGGCTGTCGATGTTAAGGCCATTGATAAGCGATGGCTACGGAGCTGTCCACGCGGTGAGTGCTTACATGGGGCCAACGTCGGTGTCTCGACAACTGTCCCTTGCCCGCTGGTTGACACTGGGACACGCCGCCATGCCTCCTGGTTGCCGGTGTGCTGGGGCCACGGCCTGTCGTGCGCACAGTGCCAATCCGGGCCCTGCTGGCACGCTTTCCCGGTTTGGCCTTGTTCAAGACACACCCATTTCCTGCTTCTGTATCCCTGATTCCTATTTGCCTGCTTTCGTTACCCATGTGGCGCTGTCGTGTGTTTTCGATTCTCACCGCCCGCTGGCATGTCCCGCTCACCCCATCGCCCGCTGGCTGCCCACCTCAGCAACATAGACGTCGACAAGATCAACGAGAGCGAGCTGGCCAAGCTGAGGCACGCGCCGTACACGTACACGGCCCAGGACAGCGTGGCCCTGGAAAAGGAGTGGCTGAAGGCACCAGAGGAGGAGCAGGCGGCGGCCCTCGCCAAGCTGGAGAAGAGCAACTTCTGGCGCAGCTGCCTCGCAGGCCCCAAAGTGGTGCTAAAACAGGGGGCCCAGGTGGGTACCGGGGGGGGGGGGGGGGGGGGGGGGCGGTTGGAAGGTGGGTTCCAGACAGCGAGCTGAGGTTGACAGCGAGTTTGGTTGCACCCTTATCGCTGTTGGAGAAGTGTGCGTGGACATTGTCTGTATGTACGGCTTTTTGTGTGCAGGTTGCTTGGGCATTCACCCCTTAACCGCATACCCAAAGTCCCCCTATGCACTTCTTATTTATCTGGGGCGCGCCCTTCATGGCTGGGCCCTCAGGTCATGCTGCTGAAGAACCTGGACCTCAAAGGGGAAGGGGCCGGCAAGCTTGCGAACGGCTCGCGCGGCGCCGTCATTGGTTTCGTGTCGCGCAATGAAGTCCTCGGGCGCGTGCCGAAGTGGCCCAGCTGTGAGTGTTGCGTTGCAATATGACTGGCTAAGATTGACTTTGATATTATGACTGAGCAAGACCGTCTCGTCAATCGTCAGCACGTCGCTGTAGCGGCTATCTTTTGATCTCCAAGGAAGGTGGAGTGCCAAGGTTACACTGCAGTGAGATTACCGTTGTAGTAAAACTTGGATTCATGCGAACGAAGAATATATTATATGTCTTGCATTGGCAGAACTCTTGGTCTGGAGGCAGCCAGTCCAAGAGAGCCCAGAGGCTTGCATGTGCTGAGTCCTAGCTAGTGCGTTTGATGGGCAGATGAGCCTGCCAGCGTTAGCTGCTGGGGGAGCAAACCCGGCAGGGACATACTATTAGCACCCCAATGCCCACACCCAAGCAGTGATTGAGGGTGCTGCAAAAGATGGGTTTGGTGGATGGAAAGGGAGAGGGTCTGGGGAGGCCATGCGCCCCATGGGCTGAAACTATGCTTTGGAACGATCGCCGCTGGTCGGTGGCCCCGATCCAGCTCACTTGTATCGGGGTAGCCACCAGTGCTCATTTGTAGCGGGGCGGGGCAGGCTGTGCCAAAAAAAAAAAAAAGAGCACTGGTAGCCCCCCCCTGTTCGGGTAGCACCGAGACGGGGAAAGTAAGCCAGCTGCTTGAACGAAATCTATGCAGGACGTGCCAGATGTACAGTAGTACAGGATGTACAGTAGTACAGAATGTACAGGACGCCACGCTGAAACGTGGGGGCTCCCCTGAGCCACCACCTTCAGCTCGTGCGATTCGTCAAACCTAAACAGATGCAACCCCTTCTGTTCGTGTGATACTCTTACCCTGACCAGATATTTCCACGGGCTCGTACGAGATCCTGGGCCACTTTACCTACAACAGCTACGACGACGCCATGAGTAAAATGGACGCGGACGTGTTCCCGGTCGTGCGGTTCGTCACAGGGCGCGATGTGGTCATGTTGCCGCAGCAGTTCCAGAGCGAGATACCTGGCGTCGGCGAGTGCAACCGGTGGCAGGTGAGCGTGGGCGCGTGCGATTAGGGGTAGGTGAGCGTGGGCGCGTGCACTATGTGGTGTATGTGAGTGCTGCCAGTGGCAGGTGAGCGGCAGGCCCATGGGTAGGGACCTGTGATAGGATTAGGTCTGTTTGCCGGATAGGACTAGGACAGGATTAGGTCTGTTTGCCGGATAGGACTAGGAGGATAGGATTAGGGCTCCATGCCTGTCCCTTGGGGAAAAAAGACTCTTTTTTCCCCAAGGGACAGGCATGCGTACCTGGATAAGTCGCCACCTATATCCCCCCTCGCCGTTCCCACCCCTGCCACCCACCGGCACCCATCACCAGTGTTCAAGCAAGCATCTGCTTGGGTGTGTTTCTGGCCATCCTTGTGCCAGTATTATCGCTCATGTTTCGTTGCCATCCGTCACCATCAAGGAGGAGGCTCGTCGTAACGCTGGAGAGATGATCATTTGTTTCCCTGGGCTCTGCCGTATGCTTGTCACTGGTGGACATGCTGTCTGCCCCACCTGACAGCTCCCGCTCAAGCTCTGCTGGGCAATGACCATCCACAAATGCCAGGGTAAGGCATCGAATCGTCGGTTAGAATCAGAGGCACCTCCATCTGACAGTGTGCCACGTGTCAGGCAGGGAGGCATGTTCAGATATGTTCCAGCTCCACGAATACTCCACCGTCCGGCTGTTTTCGGCCCGCTGTTTTCGGCATGCCTTAGATCCATTCCAGGCACCCCTTTGCATGTTTGCAGTCTATCAGCAGACAGTGGACTTACGATTAATGAAACAAGATAACAGCGCGCTTGCACACCCTGGTTGCAGGCACATGAAGCTGTGGTTTGGTGGGATCTCCACAGTTTTCTTAGGCGGGGCCCCGTTTGATGCATCACAGGGCCCAGCGCTTGCAAGGCATCACGGTGCCTAGGCCCTCCAGCCCTGACCCATACGTGTAACGGCGTCAGAACCAATCAGAACGGCATGAGATGCTTTTGACTTCAATAACACCCCGCGCGTGTAGAGCCTAGTCTACACCATCTGCCCTGCAAGCTGCCTGATACACTGCAACTGAAGGCCAGCATGTTATGCTTATGTTCTGTCAGACCTTCTATTTGTTGTCGCTTGCAACCGCCTGTTTACCCCGCCTGCGTGGAGTTCTCAGGATGGCAAACTTTGGAAGCCAAACTGTTGGATGGAGAGTGCTCTAAAACTACTGTTCTTTTTCTTGGATTTTTTTAGGAGTACCTTTTGCTGCAGAACAAATAGCCTTGTTGATTACCAAAGGATGACGGTTTTGCACCAGCACATGCATACAATGGGGATTCCTTACCTTTGACCTATTCCCCCCCTATAATAATGGCATGAAACCACTTCCGTGGGTGTTCAATTCCCCTCATCCCTTCCCTCCTCCCCCACTTCCCCCCCTTGCCCCCCCCTCCTCCGCCATCATGTTGGCATCCCCCTCCACGTCCTTCATTTTTTCACCGTTGATTCATCCTTTTTTCACCCTCGGTGTATCCTTGCACCATCATCTGGCAAACGGAGCCCCTCCCTTTCCTCCACACCATCTGCCGCCCCCCCGCAGGGATGACCCTGGACTACGTGGAGGTCTCCCTCGCCAGCGTGTTTACGCAGGGGCAGGCCTACGTGGCCCTCAGCCGTGCGAAGAGCATGGAGGGACTGTCCATCACGGGCTACACCAACAATCTGAGGTACGGGCTGCAAAGGAATGTATGAATCCCGATCATCAGTGATAAGTCAAACATTTGGTGAGATTTCTTCAGCACACAAAGCTACAGTATTTTACTTTCAAATTCAGTTGGAGGCTACTGTCCTCTATTGCCAATGCTGTTCATAAAGGTTGTTCCCAGTAATATCGTTGCAAGGGAGTTAAACTGGTACAAGTCTGCTGCTGTGGTGATAAAAGTCTCTGTGATTATACGAATCTTATATGTAATATAAATCTCCTCTCAGTATAGCGCTGCTAGGGGATCTATGTGCAAACCCCCCGCTTTGTTATGTTCTCCGAAGTGGTCTGTTTTGGTAACGTCCAATACCTGCCACAATGCCTGGCTCTCTCAGCATCTGCCTCCCATTAGCTGAGATACCTGGCGCACGCCCAGCATTTTCCTGCTGCCTCATGTTTGCAATTGCTTGCATGCTGACTTGCTATGGGTCATGCGACCATGTCTTGATCGCATGTCACCGATTGCTGCTGCTCAATGCACACACACACACGTACCACATGCCAGCGCCAACGAGTTTGTCACGGCCTTTTACGACGCAGAGGAAGCTGGCCGGCGCTACCGTGACAACGAATTCGAAAAGTGGCGGTACATCCACGACAACATGGAGGAGATTGACAAGGAGTATAAGCGGAAATTGAAGATGGAAGGCCCCAAACTGCATGGAAAGGGGCATAGCGACAGCAATGCGAAATCTGCAAAGAAGAATAAGAAGAAGTCTTCTAAATCAAAGCTCTCAACCCCAGCCGCGGGCAGCCAGGCAACGGAAGCCCTTGAGGAAATGCAAAAATCTGACCCTATCGCTTCGTCAAAATCTTCAACCTCGGTCGCAGGTACCCAGGATGAGCATGACAGCCAGGCTGTGGAAAGTCGATCCAAGAAAATGCCGAAATCTGGCAGAAAAGCCGTATCTTTGGCGGGGGGGGCAAAGAAGACTGGCGACAGGCGTGCCACTCTGGCAGCCCAGCTCCACGAACTAAAAGAGGCACGACTAGTTAAAGAAGTTTAGGAGAGATGTGGGTGTTGCAGCCCGAAGCACTGTGTTTACCAATTACCACATGCATGCCGCGTGACACGCAGTGCCCCAACCGACTTGGCGGTGGCAGTTTAAGTAGTTGTCTCACTTATAATAATAAACTTCTGCCACCGTGGTCTGTGCGGACCACCTGCCCCTGGCCAGATAACGGATAAATCTTTCTCCCTGTGCATTATCCCATTCGGCCGAGAATAGCACATGTCCGTACTTAGCCTAGTATGGCGGAAAGTCCAATCATGGGGATCGAACAGTGTACGCATGCACGGCCCGGGGCAGTCCCTGTGAGGACAAAGAGACCTGGCTAGAGCCACTTGTTGATTGATGAGACATAAAGTGTCTCGCCATCCTGATCTTCCTCGACTTCATCAAGGCTTTTAATTCTGTCCGCTGGGTGCTCTTCGGGCTGTCCTTGCTCGCGCTCGCGTCCCCGCCCCCCTGATTGCTGTCATCCACACGCTGTATGAGGGGTCGACCACCTCGGTGCGCATTCCACACAGCCTTACCCCGCCATGTCAACTGCCAGACAAAACAACGGGAGGCCACCGACTGCGCTCGCCGCGATTGCCGGGTGGTGCTGCGTCGTTTCCTCCAGAAGCCATGTGAGGCGTCAATCACCCTTGCCGACCAGCTCAAGGACCCGCTTCTTACACTCATGGGCCTGGTAGGTGAGGTAGAACTGCGCTGGTGCCACCGCCTTCCCCACTCACGGGACAAGGCGGCTCCCCCACTAGTCCTTCTCACCTTCCCCTCCCCTGAGGACAAGCAGCGGTTCTTTTCTCGTCGCAAGAGGTTGCACGATCTCACCTGGACACTGGACGACGCCCCGACCCCCGCTCAGCAGCAGCAGCGACGCGACCTGTGGCCGGAATACCCCGCCGCCACAAGCAGGACCCCCAGAAGCCCAAGGTGTACTGGAGGGGCGGGGACCTGATGATCAACCACATGCAAGATGTGGACGCCCATATACAGCCACAGGTCGGGTCATTCACGAATGCCATGCACGTCTCACAAGGCTTGATTACCGTCTCCGGCAGGTCCACCGCACCACCTGGCTCAACACCACACACAAAACACTTCTTGACCACTTCAAGCAGGACTTTATCATCACGTGTGTTGACAAGAGTGCCAACAACTTTGCTTTTATCTGCAAGAAGCACTACCTTGCTACTTTGCAACATGAGTTGGCGTCCAGCCCTACCTATGTTCAGCGTGCACAGTCCACCGCCAGTACTTATCACGGCTGCTCATCGGGCTTTTCTGCACAGCCAAAACATTGTTGCTCGGGCATTCCGTAAGGGCGGCAGCGACGCGCCACCACCACTACGTTCCCATATCTGCACCTCACTCTTAAGCTGCACAAAACTCCTGTTGCTTTGCGCACCATTGCTGCGTCGCATTCCGCCCCACTGATGCCTGTATCGAAACTCATCTGCCATGCTTTGAATGCTCTTCTTCCCGAAGCCAATGCATTATGGGTGGACGGGTGCTGTCGAATGCCGGGTATGAATGCGCTGGTAGTTGGATCGTCATAGACTCAGCCCAAGTACGCCTAGCTACGCCGCTTGCCGCCCTTAGCCGTTCTAAGACAGTAGCAGAGAAGTGTGTACCTATCTAATAATGCCCATAGCGCCACCTATGATTTTACCACTCTTTATACCACACTAGATTTGCACGATTTGAAAGCTCGTTTAGATAGCCTCCTTGCTCATCTGTATGCATGTAGGCCTCACGGGTGCAACCACCTGCACATGTGTGTTTCTCAGACCGAGCCCACGCCCGCAACGTGGCTCTCAGGGATTGCGGCAGGTGCTATCGTGTGGGATGGTTATAATTATATTATCACGAAGGCTGACCTTGTTCATTGGATCTCTTATCTTATTGATAACACCGTCATTTGTTTTGCGGGCAATGTATACCAATTAACAAGCTATCAGCATCCCTATGGGCACTAACTGTGCCGGGCTCCTTGCAAACCTCTATCGATACACTTATGAGCTTGCATTCATGGAGAATATCATCGCCTCAAATGATGATGTTCTCATCAGGCGTTTTATCCACACATGTCGATACATTGATGATGTCATTGCTTTCGACAACCCTGATTTCGCAACCCATTTGTATATCACCGCTGGTCTGCCTGGCATCTACCCGCAAGCGTCCCTCACATTAAAGCTCACGTCGGAGGATACTAGTTGCAATTACCTCGATCTTAACGTTACCCATAACAAGAAAGGGCTGCCGTACGGCTGTCTATGATAAGCGCAAGGATCCTAAATATCAGCGAATTCCTTTTATTCGCTACCCCGATATTCACAGTCTCCTTTCCCACGCAGCAAAATATGGCACCTGTTGTTCTTAGTCAGTTGCATCATTTTCCCCGTCTTTGTTCTTATCGTGTCGATTTTATCACGCCTCTTGAACATTGGACTCTTGCATCTTTAGTTGGTCAAAGACTATGACCGAGACGTTATGCTCCGTCAAGTCCGGTGTTATGCTCCATCTACGTCGGCCACAAGCCCTGGCAGGCGACCCCCGCGGCCCCAGCGACTCCAGACGCCCCAGCTTATTAGGGGAATACAGCAGTACTAACTAGTGTAGAATAGATTGACCGTGGCCATGTACATGTACGCCTCCTAGAGGCACTATCCCAGCTAGCTAAGCCACGCGCTTTATTTAATCATGTACATGTGTGCCTATGATGAGCCACCCTCCAGATGATGCCTGGCTTTATTTAGTTATGTTGTGCCCATGCAGGGAGTAACTCTCTGCTGAGACGCCATGCCCTAGCTTTTTTGTATAGCTATGCTGATCTTCCCCCCCATGACAGGCTCCCCCTTCGCTGGGCATAGCTTGAAGATCATGGGGATGCAAGTGCCCTGGTGCACCTAGAGCAAGGGTCCTTTACATTCCCACCCTTGCAGGAAGTAGCTTAGAATGTATGATAGGCCATACGCCCATTCTCTGGGCTATGTGCTACATATACTCCCAACGGAGTTGTGTTCCTAATTAATAAAGTCCTAATTAAATAAGTCCGGTGTTTTTTGCAACGTCACCCACATCTGTTCGGTGCTGCCCCTTGGTATGGGCCACAGCCAGTGGAGTACATGTCCAAGACCACATGAGCTCATGCAGCTGAACGCAACGTCTGGCAGGGGACCATTTCAACCGAAGCTCTACAAATAGGTCGTGAACCGGCTGGACCGCGTAGTATCTCGGCACATCTGAACCCTGTGATGCCAGATCTCCTTTGCGGCCGTTCTGAGCTAGCTTGGCACTGGATTCGTTGTCCACATCGTCGCGTCGCAGCAGCAACACGATGTTTTCTGGCAAATGGCATCGGCTCCCTCCCTCTGCAAGGATGACATCCGCGCAGTGTTTGAGGAGCACGTGACCTGGCCGCTGGCCGAGAAGCTGACATCGCTGAACACCACGCTCAACACGGTGGAAGCCCGGGTCTCCAACGTGGAAACCAAGGTCGTCCACAAGCTACAACCCCAGCTCACGGCGCTACACACCGCGGCGCAGGCTTCGGAAAAGCATGCTGCACTTGTCTCTCGCCTTAACCAGGTGGAGGGCAAGTGTGGCGTGCTCCTGAAGAAGCTTGAGGCCATCACCGCCCACACCGAGGCCCTGGCCACACAGGTCCCCAAGATAGCGGAGCAGACGGCCACCATTGCATCCCAGCCACCCCGGCAGGATGCTGGCGACCTCCCGCCGCTCTCCTACGCGGACCTGCTGCGGTCAGCGACCGCCTCCACCACCGACGCCATCGCCACAAAGCTCCAGGAGCTGGAGGACCACCGCCAGGCCCAGCAACGGGAGGTCACCGACCGCGCTCGCCGCGAGTGCCGAGTGGTGCTACGTCGCTTCCCCCAGAAGCCAGGTGAGACGTCAACCTCTCTTGCTGACGAGCTCAAGAACCAGCTTCTTACCCTCATGGGCCTGGTAGGTGAGGTAGAACTGCGTGGGTGCCACCGCCTTCCCCACTCACGGGACAAGGCGGCTCCCCCACCAGTCCTACTCACCTTCCCCTCCCCTGAGGATAAGCAGCGGTTCCTCTCTCGTCGCAAGCGGTTGCACGACCTCACCTGGACGCTGGATGACGACCTCACCCCCGCTCAGCAACAGCAGCGACGCGACCTGTGGCCGGAATACCTCCGCCATAAGCAGGACCCCCAGAAGCCCAAGGTGTACTGGAGGGGCGGGGACCTGATGATCAACCACAAGATGTGGACGCCCCCAGCGGGCTAGAATAGCAATAGCCCTAGCTTGTAACCATTGGCGTCACTGCCGCTAAGGCAGCCATGCCTAGAATGTTGCCTAGCTGTGCCAACACACCTAGTCACGTGCCGCCAACGCACGGTACACAACCAGCCATAGCCTTAGCCTAGTCCTAGTACAGCCATGCTACGCCCTGGCTATTCTGATCACGCCCTGGCTATGTTCAGATTACCTGCCCACGCTCCTTGCTATGATATGCTCACATGGGTCTTATTGCACCCACAGTTTGCCGGATCGTTAGCCTGTCCTTTTAGCTAGCCGCGCCCGATTGCAGCTGTGGCATGCCTTTGGCATGAAGGAGACTGGGGGTCTCTGCCCTTTCTCCTGTAGTGCACACACAGGGATTAAAAGCACTTCGGTGCTCCGTGACTCCCCAACGGGAGCACGAGTTTAATTAATTAATTAATTAATTTCTGGCAAACGCGGGCTTTTGGTTCCCGCCGCACATTTAAAAGTGCTGTCCTCCGGATTTTTGCCTTTGCATCGTGTGCAGTTCTTGGACGTTTGGAAGCATGGCATGGCTAACGTAATGACTGACTAGCTAGACCTTTTTCAGTGGTTTTTAGTGGCAAATGGTGGGAGAGCGATCGCAGCAATGGTGCTCACCACTAGACACTCCCGGCCAGTTAGGCTCGAAACACACGCCCTGATCAAGCAAGTTGTTTCTGGCCCCACCGTCGGTAGGTCATCTAGTCGCTCTACACGTAAGCCAGCCATAATTTCAATGCACAAGGCTACATATTTCCATCACCATTCATATTCATCATCCTGAACGACTCGAACACACGGACAAGAGAACGGCAGGCTCGAGCTACCATGGTCCGGATTTTCCCGATTTCTGGCCTGCGCTGGTTGTCTCCTTGATATGCAGCAGTCAGCACACATATTTCCATTTGATTAGTTCAATGTAGACAACAGGTATAGTAAAAACTTGTAGACATGCTGGAAGCAGCCTTGTTAAACCGGGACCTATTGGGGTCACACCCTCACGGAGCGTGGACAGGGCGGTGAGGGTGATCGTAGGCGTTTGTCTCTGACTGGGCTCCCCACCATGACACCAGATCTAGAAACTCATGTGAAACAGACCACTCACACAAACTCGGCATCAGCAAATAATCGATGTTGTCCATGGTGCCAACCACACAGTAGTACACCCCACTGGACCATCGCCCCAAATCTTCCGTTCTCCCAAGCCCACAATTTCAGTGGCATCAGGATTGGGGGCATTCCAAATAAGGAAAGACTTGGCTTCCTAATGAACAAGCCCGGCGTGCAGGAAGCAAGGGCTTTTCTGCTCATTTCAAACAGGCGTAGGTTGCGAAAAGACGTTGTCTACTCTACTTGAGATGGTTCTTCTCCCCGTGGGCGTGGTAGCGGGCACAGAGCGCCCTCAGGGTCCCCACGGGGTGCTGCATCGCATTCAGCTTCAAATCGCGGGTCATGGCCTGCGGCAGAGAGCGGGACATGGATGTGGATGAGACAGCGCGCACACACACACGCACACACGCATACACGCACACACACATGCAGGCCACAGCAACACAAAGCCGGAAGCAGCCGAGACGAGCAGTGACAGGAAGATTTGTAAGGGTTCACAATCACACACAAACAGGATACCAAAATAAAAAGGATACCAAATAATAAATGAAGAGGATACCGCATCGCAAACAAAGAGGATAACGCATCACAAACAAAGAGGATACCACATCACAAACAAAGAGGATATCGCATCACAAACAAAGAGGATAACGCATCACAAACAAAGAGGATAACGCATCACAAACAAAGAGGATAACGCATCACAAACAAAGAGGATACCGCATCGCAAACAAAGAGGATAACGCATCACAAACAAAGAGGATAACGCATCACAAACAAAGAGGATACCGCATCGCAAACAAAGAGGATACCGCATCACAAACAAAGAGGATAACGCATCACAAACAAAGAGGATACCGCATCGCAAACAAAGAGGATAACGCATCACAAACAAAGAGGATACCGCATCACAAACAAAGAGGATACCGCATCACAAACAAAGAGGATATCGCATCACAAACAAAGAGGATATCGCATCACAAACAAAGAGGATAACGCATCACAAACAAAGAGGATACCGCATCGCAAACAAAGAGGATAACGCATCACAAACAAAGAGGATAACGCATCACAAACAAAGAGGATACCGCATCGCAAACAAAGAGGATACCGCATCACAAACAAAGAGGATACCGCATCACAAACAAAGAGGATAACGCATCACAAACAAAGAGGATAACGCATCACAAACAAAGAGGATACCGCATCGCAAACAAAGAGGATAACGCATCACAAACAAAGAGGATACCGCATCGCAAACAAAGAGGATACCGCATCGCAAACAAAGAGGATACCGCATCGCAAACAAAGAGGATACCGCATCGCAAACAAAGAGGATGCCGCATCACAAACAAAGAGGATACCGCATCACAAACAAAGAGGATAACGCATCACAAACAAAGAGGATACCGCATCACAAACAAAGAGGATACCGCATCACAAACAAAGAGGATATCGCATCACAAACAAAGAGGATACCGCATCACAAACAAAGAGGATAACGCATCGCAAACAAAGAGGATACCGCATCACAAACAAAGAGGATACCGCATCGCAAACAAAGAGGATACCGCATCGCAAACAAAGAGGATACCGCATCGCAAACAAAGAGGATACAAACAAAGAGGATACCGCATCGCAAACAAAGAGGATACCGCATCACAAACAAAGAGGATAACGCATCACAAACAAAGAGGATACCGCATCGCAAACAAAGAGGATAACGCATCACAAACAAAGAGGATACCGCATCGCAAACAAAGAGGATGCCGCATCACAAACAAAGAGGATACCGCATCACAAACAAAGAGGATACCGCATCGCAAACAAAGAGGATAACGCATCACAAACAAAGAGGATACCGCATCGCAAACAAAGAGGATACCGCATCACAAACAAAGAGGATACCGCATCACAAACAAAGAGGATACCGCATCACAAACAAAGAGGATACCGCATCACAAACAAAGAGGATACCGCATCACAAACAAAGAGGATACGCATCACAAACAAAGAGGATACCGCATCACAAACAAAGAGGATACCGCATCACAAACAAAGAGGATACGCATCACAAACAAAGAGGATACCGCATCACAAACAAAGAGGATACCGCATCGCAAACAAAGAGGATACCGCATCACAAACAAAGAGGATAACGCATCACAAACAAAGAGGATACCGCATCACAAACAAAGAGGATACCGCATCGCAAACAAAGAGGATACCGCATCACAAACAAAGAGGATACCGCATCACAAACAAAGAGGATACCGCATCACAAACAAAGAGGATACGCATCACAAACAAAGAGGATACGCATCGCAAACAAAGAGGATACCGCATCACAAACAAAGAGGATACGCATCGCAAACAAAGAGGATACCGCATCACAAACAAAGAGGATACCGCATCACAAACAAAGAGGATACCGCATCACAAACAAAGAGGATACCGCATCGCAAACAAAGAGGATACGCATCGCAAACAAAGAGGATACCGCATCACAAACAAAGAGGATACGCATCGCAAACAAAGAGGATACCGCATCACAAACAAAGAGGATACCGCATCACAAACAAAGAGGATACCGCATCACAAACAAAGAGGATACGCATCGCAAACAAAGAGGATACCGCATCACAAACAAAGAGGATATCGCATCGCAAACAAAGAGGATACCGCATCACAAACAAAGAGGATACCGCATCACAAACAAAGAGGATAACGCATCACAAACAAAGAGGATAACGCATCGCAAACAAAGAGGATACCGCATCACAAACAAAGAGGATAACGCATCACAAACAAAGAGGATACCGCATCGCAAACAAAGAGGATACCGCATCACAAACAAAGAGGATACCGCATCACAAACAAAGAGGATACCGCATCACAAACAAAGAGGATACCGCATCACAAACAAAGAGGATACCGCATCGCAAACAAAGAGGATACCGCATCACAAACAAAGAGGATACGCATCACAAACAAAGAGGATACCGCATCACAAACAAAGAGGATACGCATCACAAACAAAGAGGATACCGCATCACAAACAAAGAGGATACCGCATCACAAACAAAGAGGATACCGCATCGCAAACAAAGAGGATACCGCATCACAAACAAAGAGGATACCGCATCACAAACAAAGAGGATACCGCATCACAAACAAAGAGGATACCGCATCACAAACAAAGAGGATACCGCATCACAAACAAAGAGGATACCGCATCACAAACAAAGAGGATACCGCATCACAAACAAAGAGGATACCGCATCGCAAACAAAGAGGATACGCATCACAAACAAAGAGGATACCGCATCGCAAACAAAGAGGATACCGCATCACAAACAAAGAGGATACCGCATCACAAACAAAGAGGATACCGCATCACAAACAAAGAGGATACCGCATCACAAACAAAGAGGATACCGCATCACAAACAAAGAGGATACGCATCGCAAACAAAGAGGATACGCATCACAAACAAAGAGGATACCGCATCACAAACAAAGAGGATACAAACAAAGAGGATACCGCATCGCAAACAAAGAGGATACCGCATCACAAACAAAGAGGATACGCATCACAAACAAAGAGGATACCGCATCACAAACAAAGAGGATACCGCATCACAAACAAAGAGGATACCGCATCGCAAACAAAGAGGATACCGCATCACAAACAAAGAGGATACGCATCACAAACAAAGAGGATACCGCATCACAAACAAAGAGGATACCGCATCACAAACAAAGAGGATACCGCATCGCAAACAAAGAGGATACGCATCACAAACAAAGAGGATACCGCATCACAAACAAAGAGGATACCGCATCACAAACAAAGAGGATACGCATCACAAACAAAGAGGATACCGCATCACAAACAAAGAGGATACCGCATCACAAACAAAGAGGATACCGCATCACAAACAAAGAGGATACCGCATCACAAACAAAGAGGATACCGCATCACAAACAAAGAGGATACCGCATCACAAACAAAGAGGATACGCATCACAAACAAAGAGGATACGCATCACAAACAAAGAGGATACCGCATCACAAACAAAGAGGATACCGCATCACAAACAAAGAGGATACCGCATCACAAACAAAGAGGATACCGCATCACAAACAAAGAGGATACGCATCACAAACAAAGAGGATACGCATCACAAACAAAGAGGATACCGCATCACAAACAAAGAGGATACCGCATCACAAACAAAGAGGATACGCATCACAAACAAAGAGGATACGCATCACAAACAAAGAGGATACCGCATCACAAACAAAGAGGATACCGCATCACAAACAAAGAGGATACCGCATCACAAACAAAGAGGATACCGCATCACAAACAAAGAGGATACCGCATCACAAACAAAGAGGATACCGCATCACAAACAAAGAGGATACCGCATCACAAACAAAGAGGATACCGCATCACAAACAAAGAGGATACCGCATCACAAACAAAGAGGATACCGCATCACAAACAAAGAGGATACCGCATCACAAACAAAGAGGATACCGCATCGCAAACAAAGAGGATACGCATCACAAACAAAGAGGATACCGCATCACAAACAAAGAGGATACGCATCACAAACAAAGAGGATACCGCATCACAAACAAAGAGGATACCGCATCGCAAACAAAGAGGATACGCATCACAAACAAAGAGGATACCGCATCGCAAACAAAGAGGATACCGCATCACAAACAAAGAGGATACGCATCACAAACAAAGAGGATACCGCATCACAAACAAAGAGGATACCGCATCACAAACAAAGAGGATACCGCATCACAAACAAAGAGGATACCGCATCACAAACAAAGAGGATACGCATCACAAACAAAGAGGATACCGCATCACAAACAAAGAGGATACGCATCACAAACAAAGAGGATACCGCATCACAAACAAAGAGGATACCGCATCACAAACAAAGAGGATACGCATCACAAACAAAGAGGATACCGCATCACAAACAAAGAGGATACCGCATCACAAACAAAGAGGATACGCATCACAAACAAAGAGGATACCGCATCACAAACAAAGAGGATACCGCATCACAAACAAAGAGGATACGCATCGCAAACAAAGAGGATACCGCATCACAAACAAAGAGGATACCGCATCACAAACAAAGAGGATACCGCATCACAAACAAAGAGGATACGCATCACAAACAAAGAGGATACGCATCGCAAACAAAGAGGATACCGCATCACAAACAAAGAGGATACGCATCACAAACAAAGAGGATACCGCATCACAAACAAAGAGGATACCGCATCACAAACAAAGAGGATACCGCATCACAAACAAAGAGGATACCGCATCACAAACAAAGAGGATACCGCATCACAAACAAAGAGGATACCGCATCACAAACAAAGAGGATACGCATCGCAAACAAAGAGGATACCGCATCACAAACAAAGAGGATACCGCATCACAAACAAAGAGGATACCGCATCACAAACAAAGAGGATACGCATCACAAACAAAGAGGATACGCATCACAAACAAAGAGGATACGCATCACAAACAAAGAGGATACGCATCACAAACAAAGAGGATACCGCATCACAAACAAAGAGGATACCGCATCGCAAACAAAGAGGATACCGCATCACAAACAAAGAGGATACGCATCACAAACAAAGAGGATACCGCATCACAAACAAAGAGGATACCGCATCACAAACAAAGAGGATACCGCATCACAAACAAAGAGGATACGCATCACAAACAAAGAGGATACGCATCACAAACAAAGAGGATACCGCATCACAAACAAAGAGGATACGCATCACAAACAAAGAGGATACCGCATCACAAACAAAGAGGATACCGCATCGCAAACAAAGAGGATACCGCATCACAAACAAAGAGGATACGCATCACAAACAAAGAGGATACCGCATCACAAACAAAGAGGATACCGCATCACAAACAAAGAGGATACCGCATCACAAACAAAGAGGATACGCATCGCAAACAAAGAGGATACCGCATCACAAACAAAGAGGATACCGCATCACAAACAAAGAGGATACGCATCACAAACAAAGAGGATACCGCATCACAAACAAAGAGGATACCGCATCGCAAACAAAGAGGATACCGCATCACAAACAAAGAGGATACCGCATCGCAAACAAAGAGGATACAAACAAAGAGGATACCGCATCACAAACAAAGAGGATACCGCATCACAAACAAAGAGGATACGCATCACAAACAAAGAGGATACCGCATCGCAAACAAAGAGGATACGCATCACAAACAAAGAGGATACCGCATCGCAAACAAAGAGGATACCGCATCACAAACAAAGAGGATACCGCATCACAAACAAAGAGGATACCGCATCACAAACAAAGAGGATACGCATCACAAACAAAGAGGATACCGCATCGCAAACAAAGAGGATACCGCATCACAAACAAAGAGGATACCGCATCACAAACAAAGAGGATACCGCATCACAAACAAAGAGGATACCGCATCACAAACAAAGAGGATACCGCATCACAAACAAAGAGGATACCGCATCACAAACAAAGAGGATACCGCATCACAAACAAAGAGGATACCGCATCACAAACAAAGAGGATACGCATCACAAACAAAGAGGATACCGCATCACAAACAAAGAGGATACCGCATCGCAAACAAAGAGGATACCGCATCACAAACAAAGAGGATACCGCATCACAAACAAAGAGGATACCGCATCACAAACAAAGAGGATACCGCATCACAAACAAAGAGGATACGCATCGCAAACAAAGAGGATACCGCATCACAAACAAAGAGGATACGCATCACAAACAAAGAGGATACCGCATCACAAACAAAGAGGATACCGCATCACAAACAAAGAGGATACCGCATCACAAACAAAGAGGATACCGCATCACAAACAAAGAGGATACGCATCACAAACAAAGAGGATACCGCATCACAAACAAAGAGGATACGCATCGCAAACAAAGAGGATACCGCATCACAAACAAAGAGGATACCGCATCACAAACAAAGAGGATACCGCATCACAAACAAAGAGGATACGCATCACAAACAAAGAGGATACGCATCACAAACAAAGAGGATACGCATCACAAACAAAGAGGATACGCATCACAAACAAAGAGGATACGCATCACAAACAAAGAGGATACCGCATCACAAACAAAGAGGATACCGCATCACAAACAAAGAGGATACGCATCACAAACAAAGAGGATACCGCATCACAAACAAAGAGGATACCGCATCACAAACAAAGAGGATACCGCATCACAAACAAAGAGGATACGCATCACAAACAAAGAGGATACGCATCACAAACAAAGAGGATACGCATCACAAACAAAGAGGATAACGCATCACAAACAAAGAGGATACCGCATCACAAACAAAGAGGATACCGCATCGCAAACAAAGAGGATACCGCATCACAAACAAAGAGGATACGCATCACAAACAAAGAGGATACCGCATCACAAACAAAGAGGATACCGCATCACAAACAAAGAGGATACCGCATCACAAACAAAGAGGATACGCATCACAAACAAAGAGGATACCGCATCACAAACAAAGAGGATACCGCATCACAAACAAAGAGGATACGCATCACAAACAAAGAGGATACCGCATCACAAACAAAGAGGATACCGCATCGCAAACAAAGAGGATACCGCATCACAAACAAAGAGGATACCGCATCGCAAACAAAGAGGATACAAACAAAGAGGATACCGCATCACAAACAAAGAGGATACCGCATCACAAACAAAGAGGATACGCATCACAAACAAAGAGGATACCGCATCGCAAACAAAGAGGATACGCATCACAAACAAAGAGGATACCGCATCGCAAACAAAGAGGATACCGCATCACAAACAAAGAGGATACCGCATCACAAACAAAGAGGATACCGCATCACAAACAAAGAGGATACGCATCACAAACAAAGAGGATACCGCATCGCAAACAAAGAGGATACCGCATCACAAACAAAGAGGATACCGCATCACAAACAAAGAGGATACCGCATCACAAACAAAGAGGATACCGCATCACAAACAAAGAGGATACCGCATCACAAACAAAGAGGATACGCATCACAAACAAAGAGGATACCGCATCGCAAACAAAGAGGATACCGCATCACAAACAAAGAGGATACCGCATCACAAACAAAGAGGATACCGCATCACAAACAAAGAGGATACGCATCACAAACAAAGAGGATACCGCATCACAAACAAAGAGGATACCGCATCACAAACAAAGAGGATACCGCATCACAAACAAAGAGGATACCGCATCACAAACAAAGAGGATACCGCATCACAAACAAAGAGGATACCGCATCACAAACAAAGAGGATACCGCATCACAAACAAAGAGGATACGCATCACAAACAAAGAGGATACCGCATCACAAACAAAGAGGATACAAACAAAGAGGATACCGCATCACAAACAAAGAGGATACCGCATCACAAACAAAGAGGATACCGCATCACAAACAAAGAGGATACCGCATCACAAACAAAGAGGATACCGCATCACAAACAAAGAGGATACCGCATCACAAACAAAGAGGATACCGCATCACAAACAAAGAGGATACCGCATCACAAACAAAGAGGATACGCATCGCAAACAAAGAGGATACCGCATCACAAACAAAGAGGATACGCATCACAAACAAAGAGGATACCGCATCACAAACAAAGAGGATACCGCATCACAAACAAAGAGGATACGCATCACAAACAAAGAGGATACCGCATCACAAACAAAGAGGATACCGCATCACAAACAAAGAGGATACCGCATCACAAACAAAGAGGATACCGCATCACAAACAAAGAGGATACGCATCACAAACAAAGAGGATACCGCATCACAAACAAAGAGGATACCGCATCACAAACAAAGAGGATACCGCATCACAAACAAAGAGGATACCGCATCACAAACAAAGAGGATACCGCATCACAAACAAAGAGGATACGCATCACAAACAAAGAGGATACCGCATCACAAACAAAGAGGATACGCATCACAAACAAAGAGGATACCGCATCACAAACAAAGAGGATACCGCATCACAAACAAAGAGGATACCGCATCACAAACAAAGAGGATACAAACAAAGAGGATACCGCATCACAAACAAAGAGGATACGCATCACAAACAAAGAGGATACCGCATCACAAACAAAGAGGATACCGCATCACAAACAAAGAGGATACCGCATCACAAACAAAGAGGATACCGCATCGCAAACAAAGAGGATACCGCATCACAAACAAAGAGGATACGCATCACAAACAAAGAGGATACGCATCACAAACAAAGAGGATACCGCATCACAAACAAAGAGGATACCGCATCACAAACAAAGAGGATACCGCATCGCAAACAAAGAGGATACGCATCGCAAACAAAGAGGATACCGCATCACAAACAAAGAGGATACCGCATCACAAACAAAGAGGATACCGCATCACAAACAAAGAGGATACGCATCACAAACAAAGAGGATACGCATCGCAAACAAAGAGGATACCGCATCACAAACAAAGAGGATACGCATCGCAAACAAAGAGGATACCGCATCACAAACAAAGAGGATACCGCATCACAAACAAAGAGGATACCGCATCACAAACAAAGAGGATACCGCATCACAAACAAAGAGGATACGCATCGCAAACAAAGAGGATACCGCATCACAAACAAAGAGGATACGCATCGCAAACAAAGAGGATACCGCATCACAAACAAAGAGGATACCGCATCACAAACAAAGAGGATACCGCATCACAAACAAAGAGGATACGCATCACAAACAAAGAGGATACGCATCACAAACAAAGAGGATACGCATCACAAACAAAGAGGATACGCATCACAAACAAAGAGGATACGCATCACAAACAAAGAGGATACCGCATCAAACAAAGAGGATACCGCATCACAAACAAAGAGGATAACGCATCACAAACAAAGAGGATACCGCATCACAAACAAAGAGGATACCGCATCACAAACAAAGAGGATACCGCATCACAAACAAAGAGGATACGCATCACAAACAAAGAGGATACCGCATCACAAACAAAGAGGATACCGCATCACAAACAAAGAGGATACGCATCACAAACAAAGAGGATACGCATCACAAACAAAGAGGATACCGCATCGCAAACAAAGAGGATACCGCATCACAAACAAAGAGGATACGCATCACAAACAAAGAGGATACCGCATCACAAACAAAGAGGATACCGCATCACAAACAAAGAGGATACCGCATCACAAACAAAGAGGATACGCATCGCAAACAAAGAGGATACCGCATCACAAACAAAGAGGATACCGCATCACAAACAAAGAGGATACGCATCGCAAACAAAGAGGATACCGCATCACAAACAAAGAGGATACCGCATCGCAAACAAAGAGGATACCGCATCACAAACAAAGAGGATACCGCATCGCAAACAAAGAGGATACAAACAAAGAGGATACCGCATCGCAAACAAAGAGGATACCGCATCACAAACAAAGAGGATAACGCATCACAAACAAAGAGGATACCGCATCGCAAACAAAGAGGATACGCATCACAAACAAAGAGGATACCGCATCGCAAACAAAGAGGATACCGCATCACAAACAAAGAGGATACCGCATCACAAACAAAGAGGATACCGCATCACAAACAAAGAGGATACGCATCACAAACAAAGAGGATACCGCATCGCAAACAAAGAGGATACCGCATCACAAACAAAGAGGATACCGCATCACAAACAAAGAGGATACCGCATCACAAACAAAGAGGATACCGCATCACAAACAAAGAGGATACCGCATCACAAACAAAGAGGATACGCATCACAAACAAAGAGGATACCGCATCACAAACAAAGAGGATACCGCATCACAAACAAAGAGGATACGCATCACAAACAAAGAGGATACCGCATCACAAACAAAGAGGATACCGCATCGCAAACAAAGAGGATACCGCATCACAAACAAAGAGGATAACGCATCACAAACAAAGAGGATACCGCATCACAAACAAAGAGGATACAAACAAAGAGGATACCGCATCACAAACAAAGAGGATACCGCATCACAAACAAAGAGGATACCGCATCACAAACAAAGAGGATACCGCATCGCAAACAAAGAGGATACGCATCACAAACAAAGAGGATACCGCATCACAAACAAAGAGGATACCGCATCACAAACAAAGAGGATACCGCATCACAAACAAAGAGGATACCGCATCACAAACAAAGAGGATACCGCATCACAAACAAAGAGGATACGCATCACAAACAAAGAGGATACCGCATCACAAACAAAGAGGATACAAACAAAGAGGATACCGCATCACAAACAAAGAGGATACCGCATCACAAACAAAGAGGATACCGCATCACAAACAAAGAGGATACCGCATCACAAACAAAGAGGATAGCGCATCGCAAACAAAGAGGATACCGCATCACAAACAAAGAGGATAACGCATCACAAACAAAGAGGATACCGCATCACAAACAAAGAGGATAGCGCATCACAAACAAAGAGGATACCGCATCGCAAACAAAGAGGATACCGCATCACAAACAAAGAGGATAACGCATCACAAACAAAGAGGATACCGCATCACAAACAAAGAGGATAACGCATCACAAACAAAGAGGATACCGCATCACAAACAAAGAGGATGCCGCATCACAAACAAAGAGGATAGCGCATCGCAAACAAAGAGGATACCGCATCACAAACAAAGAGGATACCGCATCACAAACAAAGAGGATACCGCATCACAAACAAAGAGGATACCGCATCGCAAACAAAGAGGATACCGCATCACAAACAAAGAGGATACCGCATCACAAACAAAGAGGATACCGCATCACAAACAAAGAGGATAGCGCATCGCAAACAAAGAGGATAACGCATCACAAACAAAGAGGATACCGCATCACAAACAAAGAGGATACAAACAAAGAGGATACCGCATCGCAAACAAAGAGGATACCGCATCACAAACAAAGAGGATACGCATCACAAACAAAGAGGATACCGCATCACAAACAAAGAGGATACCGCATCACAAACAAAGAGGATACGCATCGCAAACAAAGAGGATACCGCATCACAAACAAAGAGGATACGCATCACAAACAAAGAGGATACCGCATCACAAACAAAGAGGATACCGCATCACAAACAAAGAGGATACGCATCGCAAACAAAGAGGATACGCAT